>JANHZU010001651.1:133448-149432 GCA_032468055.1 Acrochordus granulatus
TGCAAGACAGGGGGGCCTGGCGTAATGTAGTCCATGGGGTCGCGAAGAGTCGGACACGACTGCGCAACTGAACAACATGGTGTGGTATTTAGGGTTTTGTGTGTGTGTGTGTGTTGTTTGTTTTTGTTATGTATTTTTTAGTTTTTGTATATTTTATGCTGAGGAAGAACAAAAAATTTGTATTAAAAAAGGTCACTGCTTATTCTGTAATCCTTAAATTATTTGCTTAAATTCATCTAATACTTAAGATGCATGTACATGTAGAGTTTTAATAACATATTCTTCAGCCTCTAAGGGACAGGAGGTTTATATACTTACAGGTTCTCCAGCTGCCCCAGGGTCTCCCATATTGCCTTTTTCACCTTTTCTTCCTCTTTCCCCTACAGTTCCACGATCACCCTTGGAATAATTATACAACATCTGTAAAGCATCTTATTTAAATGTAATCATTTTTATTTGAACAAATAGAAAAACTAGATGCATATTGTTTTCAAGAATGCTACATCTTTCTAAGGAAATTATATTACTTTCTAAATACTTGTAACAGGTCTCTAAAGAAAATGGTCTGGCCCATTTGTTTACTTAACCAATGAATTCATAAAGATGGAATGTAAATTCCTAAACTGTCCTTTCCCCCCCCCTCTTCTGTTCAGTTGTGTCCAATTATCAGAGACTGCCTGGACATGTTCCTGCAGTTTTCTTGGTAAGGATTTTCAGAAGTGGTTTGCCATTGTCTCCTTCCTAAGGCTGAGAAAATTGACTGGTCCAAGGTCACCCAGCTGCCTTTGTGCCTAAGGCAGGACTAGACCTCATGGTCTGGCTTTTAGTGTAATGCCTTAACCACTACACCAAGCTGGCTTTCAAAGTGTCCTACCCATGTAATAAATATTTTCCTGGGAATGTTCTTCCATTCAACAATACCTGTGGCAGTAAGTACTTTGGCATTGAGAATGGGAAATGGTAAATCAAGGATAGGCTTCTTAATGCCTACCATTGCCAATATAACCCAAACGTTTCCCTTAGTACTTTTTTTCTTGCCCACGGTCCCCCATCAGGGATCATCCACCCTGAATCACTCTGCTAAATGATGTCTGTTGCTGCAGTAAGGTCAAATGGTGTAGGCTCAGACATGAGCTCTTATCCACACTCACTTCGATTCACTTTTTCTCTTCTTCCACAAGGGCTCCAGGCATTGCTTCATTTCTTGGAAGGTCCTCTTAAGAGAGAATCAGTTGGGAGCATTAAGTGCCCAAGCTGCCCTCTTATAGCACAGAGTCTGTATCTCCACAGAGTTAAACTGGATTTTTCTATAGATTTATGGTTCTTACCTTTGATCCAAGGAGTCCTTCTCCAGGTGGCCCACGGGGTCCTGGCATTCCTTGATTTCCTTGTTCACCCTAATTCATTGTCAGAACGGTTGACAATTTTATTGTATATTAAATACAATGTTATTTTCTATAGTTGGTTGAAAGTACTGTATAAATCAAAATTAGGTTTTTCAAAAATTCAGCACACATAAGCATTCATTGCTACATTTGCCAAAATATATTCCAATATGTACTGGCTTAATTCTTCATATGTTCTTATATTACATGAGGGGTCTTAATTTTATAATACACAAATATTAAAGATGATGTAAATCAAATTGTAATTGATTTCAGAATGGAAGAACATTTTAATATATAAAGAAAAATATCTATTTCTCTTTTTCCAATTTGTGAAGTCTGCTTTTCGATTATATCTAAGTGTTGAATCTAAGAAATTTTGATACCTTTGGCCCTTGGATGCCTTCACCAGGTGGGCCTAAAGCTCCAGGAGGACCTTGTCGCCCAATATTTCCCTGAGGAAGAAAAAACATAGCTGTCTTAAAAATAAGGATATCATAAATGCCATCTTATTTCATATTGTTGCTGTCTAATACCTTTACAAGAACCATGAAGTTCCTTGAAATTCCACTGTTTACAATCAGTGTATCTTACAATTTAATTCTGTGGCTATGCTAGACTTATCTCTTGATTTTAAACCTTAGGGCTGCTTCTTTCTAAATGGACATTGTTGCCTTAAAGGACAGTTCTATGTATACCTACTCAAAAGCAAGTCATATTGGATAAAGAGAAGGGAAGTCCAAGGAACATCCAACAAGACAATAATAACATACGATATCTTTATTTAACTTTATTTAACTGTCTCCAATATGAATATGAAGCTACCAGAAGTCAAGTTGACTCAAGTTAATCTATATTCTAGATTGTTTCAACTAGCAAACACAGGAAGTAGTTTGTGAACTTTTCATGTAGACCTGAACTTTTTTAAAACATTTATGTCTATGGTTATTATTTATTATAAAGGTATTCCAGCTTGCTACACACAGCTCAATGGCAGGTGGCCCAAAGATTTCTAAGGCAAGAGGACAATCTGATCTCAATCATAGCAAAATGACTGACATCTTCCAACAACCAATGGCTCCATTAAAACAACTAAGTTGAATGATTTGGATCTTTCAAAAACCTGATACTCTTCCACTTCATTCTTTATATCTTAACTCAAAATATGTTTCCGTTCCTCTGGGAACAAACTATGTTTGTGAAATTGTATAAAAACAACATTTTATTTTAGTTGGAAAATGAGTCCTGCAACAGGAATCATAAACTTTTATAGTTTTGTTTGAATATATCTTTTTTTATTGTGAGCCAGATTCTTTTCTGAGTTCGTCAGCATATAAATTGAATAAATAATATTATTTGAACTGCATTTTGCTAAATTTTCATTTTCTTTTGCCTTTTCATTCACAAAATATCTATTAGTTATAACATTAGTTCTTAATTTGAATAGAAATATATAAGATAATCATTGTTTTTGATACATGATGGTCCAATCTAAATCCATATTGTAACTTACCTTTGGTCCTGGAAGACCTTCTCCTGGTGGACCTGGGAGACCAGTTGGTCCTCTCATACCCGGATCACCCTAAAAATGTGTATTTGTAAATATTTCACAATGGCTATTGTTGGTTGCATAGTCAGCCAGATGTTTAGACTAGATTTGGTATTTTTATCCACTTAATGAGTCCTTCCAAGGATCTGGGATAGATAGATGTTTTTTGATGGTGTTAACAGATGCAGATATAGTTTATTAATCATAGCAATTTACTTGTGAGGTACAGTTCATAGACTTCTTGCGATGCTAGTCCACAGCAAGGCTTGTTTCATTTTGGCCTTGTATAGTGTGTGAACCTAGCTTTTATAGCTTGTAAATTATTATGTATATTTTTATGATTTACTGATACAGGATGAACTGGGCCACTAGCATTTTCAACCAACTGTGCTTAAACACTTTGATTAATATGTGTATATATACGTATGTGGGTTATGATGCACCTGTAAAAAGAATTTCTGCTAAAAAAGTGCTAATCTGAATATGTCAATTTTTGGTACAAAATATTTTCAATATAATATTGTCTTGATCACTATACCAATTTGCTTTTTCTATCCACAAATCTTTTAACTGGGGGTGAACTGTAGCCCACCACATACTACTGAACTTCATTTCCCAGTTGGATGATATTGCCAGTTTTAGTTCACCAAGGTCAAGGACTAATTGATCCCCAGTCCCTCCAAAGACTAGAGGATAACCTCTATTGTTACTACTGGCTTATATTGGGGATTTGTACTATCGTTTTTCTATGGACAATTGCGGTAACTTGTGACTCGTGTCACACCCAGACATTCCATCCCTTCAGGAAAAGAAAGATAGGATTTAATAACTAAAAATGTTACCAGTAATACATATTTGCTTATAATGGCTCACGATGAATGAAAAAAGGACATCTGTACAAATTGCTACAGAATAAATCAGCTAAAATTTTTGGAAGTCCATATTACAATCGGCTTGAGAGAAAAAATTATATGTGTACATTACCCATCTCTCTATTTTATTTTGTTGTTCAGTCATGCCCGACTCTTCATGACCCCATGGATCACAGCACACCAAGCCTCCCTGTCGTCCACCGTCCCTTGGAGTCTGCCCAAACCCACTCCCATCATATTTCAGTGCTATCTAACCTGTGCCTCTGCCTTCTCCTTTTGCCTTCAAACTTTCTCAGTATCACAGTCCTATCTAATAAGTCCTCTCTTCAAATTAAGTAGCCAAAGTATTTGAGCTTCAGCTTCAGTATCTGCCCTTCCAATGAACATTCAGGGTTGATTTCCTTAAGGGTAGATTGGTTTGATCTCCTTCCAGTCCCAAGAGAGGCTCAAGAGTCTTCTCTAGCACCACAATTCGAAGGCATCAATTCTTCAGTGCTCAGCCTTCCTTATGGTCTACTTCTCACAGCCATACATTAACTCTGCATATAGATTAAATAAGCAGAGTGACAAAATATAACCTTGTTGTACTCCTTTCTCAATTTTGAACCAATCTGTTGTTCCATGTCTGGTTTTAACTATTGCTTCTTGACTCGCATACAGGTTTCTCAAGAGACAAGTAAAGTGGTCTAGTACTCCCATCTCTTTAAGAATTTTCCACAATTTGTTGTGATCCACACAATCAAAGGCTTTAGTGTAGTCAATGAAGCAGAAGTTGGTGTTTTTCTGGAACTCCCTTGCTTTATCCATGATTCAACAAATGTTGGCAATTTGATCACTAGTTCCTCTGCCTCTTTGAAGCTTGTACTTCTGGTAGTTCTTGGTTTACATACTGCTGAAGACTAGCTTGTATTTTGAGCATAACCTTGCTAGTGTGAAATGAGTGCAATTGTACAGTAGTTCGAACATTCTTTGGCATTTCCCTTCTTTGGGATTGGAACATAAACTGACCTTTTCTAATCCTGTGGCCAGTGTTGAGTTTTCCAAATTGGTGGCATATTGAGTGAAGCATTTCAACAGCATCATCTTTTAGGATTTTAAATGGTTCAGCAGGAATACCATCACATCTGCTGGCTTTGTTAGTAATGTTTCCTAAGGCCCACTTGACTTCACACTCAAATATGTCTGGCTCTAAATCAGCAACCATATCATCATGGCTATCAGTGACATTTAGATATTTCTTGTTTAGGTCTTCTGTGTATTCTTGCCACCTCTTCTTAATATCTTCTGCTTCTGTTAGGTCCCTACCATGTTTGACCTTTATCAATTTATCATGCCCATTTTAGCACAAAACATTATTTGATATCTCCAGTTTTCTTGAAGAGATCTCTAGTCTTTCCAAGTCTTTTGCTTTCCTCTATTTCTTAACATTGTTCATGTAAGGCCTTCTTATCTCTCCTTGCTATTCTCTAGAAACCTGCATTCAGTTGGGTCTATCTTTTCTCCCTTGCCTTTCACTTTCCTTCTTTCCTCAGCTATTTGTAAAGCCTCATCAAACAGCCACTTTGCTTTCTTGCATTTATTTTTCTTTGGGATGGTCTTAGTAGCTATCTCTATTACAGTGTTACAGACCTCGTCCACAGTTCTTCAGGTACTGTCTACCATATCTAATCCCTTAAATCTATTCCTCACCTCCATGCATATTCATAAAAGATATGATTGAGGTCATACCTGAATGGCCTCGTGGTTTTCCCTACTTTTTTCAAGCTTGAATTTTGTAAAAAGAAGCTCATGATCTGAGCTACAGTCAGCTTCAGATCTTATTTTACTGACTGTATAGAGTTTCTCCATATTTGACTACAAAGAATATGATCAATCTGATTTCTGTGTTGACCATCTGGTCATGTCCATGTATAGAATTGCTTCTTGGGTTGTTGGAAAAGTGTGTTTGTTATGACCAGAGTATTCTCTTGACTAAATTCTTTTAGCTTTTGCCCTGCTTCATTTTGTACTCTAGGGCGAAGCCTGCCTGTTATTCCAGTTATCTTTTGACTTCCTATTTTAGCATTCTAGTCCCCTATGATGAAAAGGACATGTTTTTTTGGTGTTAGTTCTAGAAGGTGTTGTAGGCCTTCATAGAACTGCTCAACTTCAGCCTCTTTGGCACCAGTGGTTGGGGCATAGACTTGGATTACTGTGATGCTGAATGGTTTGCCTTGGATTTGAACTGAGATCATTGTGTCATTTTTGAAACTGTACCCCAGTATTGCTTTTCCCACTCTTTTATTGACTTTGATGGCTACTCCATTTATTCTCAGGGTTTCTTGTCCACAGTAGTAAATATAGTTGTCATCTGAATTCACTTCACCCATTCCCATCCATTTTAGTTCACTGATGTCAATGTTCAATCTTGCTACCTCATGTTTGACCACATCCAGCTTACCTTGATTCATAGATCTTACATTCCAGGTTCCTGTGCAATATTGTTCTTTACAGCTTTGGACTTTTTTTTCACCTCCAGATACATCCACAACTGAGCATCCTTTTGGCTTTGGTCCAGACTCTTCAGTTTTGTTGGAGCAGCTTGTAATTGCCTTCTACTCTTCCCCAGTAGCATATTGGACACCTTATGAGTCTCATCCTATTTTTTATGGGAGGGAAACATTCATTGTCTGGCTCCTATGATGAGATCTGTCCAGTATGGTTGACTCTCTATCATACTCTCATCTTCCTCAGAGCACACACACCCCACAACTCTGTTAAGGTAGTGCCTCACTAGGGGTGATAAATTTTATTTTATAGACATTTTTTTATTTATTTATCTTACGTATGTACACTTTATTTATTTGTACACAATTTATTTATTCATCTGACACCACACACACACACTGTATAAAGTTGACTATATACCTTTGGTCCAGGTAATCCAATCCCATCAGGGCCTTGCTCTCCAGGAGCTCCAAGAAGACCAGGAAGACCCTGACATGGGGAAATAAATTTAATTGTTGTTCTGAATTGCACACAGTCCCTATTTGTTCTTATAAGAATTCATTGTTCAACAGTCTCTTTCTAAGTAACAGTGCCCAAAATATTTTATCAGGTTATGATAGCATGTCTTGAACATGTTCTGTTTATCACAAATTGAACATTTGTTAATTGATCCTATTCAGACTTTTCCTGCATGGAAATTCCACAATTCATGTAGTGAAGATGAGTAATTTTCCTCTTACTCCAGAGTTCAAAAAATTTTATTTTCTGTTTTCAAATAAGTATGTGATCTCCAGTTTTGTTATACTGGAGGGAAGGAGGAGAAGGAAATACACAGGATGATGACATACAGAAGGAAAAATCATTCCTGAACTCACTACACAAAAAAAATGAAGCTGGAGAAACTAAAGTCTGAATAGGCCAGCAGTTGAAATTCTCTGAACTTTAAAGGGAAAGCTTGAATGCCTATCACAAAAAAATTGTCCAAATGTTGACTACTTACAGGTGGGCCTGGATATCCATCTCCTTTGGGGCCAAATGGACCTGGAGGTCCAGGGTGTCCACGGTCACCCTTTTTGCAAAGAAAGACACATTTATATTTTATTACAGTCATTTGTTACACTACTTTTCCTTTAAAGTAGCAGATTTACCATTGAGGTTTTTACCTTAGGCCCGGGAATCCCTCTCCCTTGCTCTCCAAGTGGTCCAGGTGGTCCAGGTAATCCGATATCACCCTTCAATTACAAGTATGCAAGAAAAACCATGAATTGTTTTTTACTTCATCTATTCATCTATCAGATTTGTGACAACTTTTTGTAACGAGTTCAAGGCAGCAGACATAATACTCCTTCCTCCAGTTTTCCCCACAATAATAACTTGTGTGTAGGTTGGGCTGAGAGAAAATGATTGGTTCAAAGTCACTTAGTCTTCCCTATTGGACTAGAACATCAACCACTACAACTCACTGGTCCTTTCCACTCACATCAGGAACAACCTGAAGACCAGTCATCATCAGGCTTCATGTTCATAGGCCTAATCTGGCTCACAGGGTGAATCATCTGGCAATAGGATCTCAAGGCAGGCCTGTTCCCAGGATCTTTCTCCATCGTGCTGTATCTTCCTTCCTCCTCTGAACAAAACGTATAGTGGATAAACTGCTCCATGTTTTTCTGCTTTGTGAGTCCTTTCCTCAGTACTTTTCATGAATAAGTGAATGAGGCAGTGGACATGGCTTAGGCTGAGGTGGGCCTTTAATAGACCGATAAGGAGTCAGGAAATGGTTTTGTCAAAGAACCATCTCCTTGATAATTTATTATAATTAATTAGAAGATTCTTAGAAGGAAAGTGAAGAAGTCTCTAGCTTAATGTCGTGAATGATAAATTGGTTCTAAGCTGGGAATTGTTCAGTTGCTGAAATTCTAGCAAATCTATCCCTTTCATTTCAATAAATTATGTTAAAGAATATCCTATAAGAATCTTTCTTGAAAAGTTACTTTGGGCTGCCAAGAGCTTTCCTTAGCTTTCATTTTCTGATACCATCTAGTCTGCCAGGAAAATAGTAAATTGGATCCATGTGGTAGATTCATTCAGTGTACTGTACCTGCTTTACAACAAAATCTACAGGAAGGATTGAAGGGAAGAGGAGAAGGAGACGGCAGAGGATGAGATGGATAGATAGCATAGTCAGTGTGATGGGTGTGAGCTTGGGAAGACTCCGGGAGGCAGTGCAAGACAGGGAGGCCTGGCATAATGCCAAGGATTTGGCATAATGCCAAAGATTGGCAAGGATTGATTATGCCTGGCATAATGCCAAGGATCCTGCCATGGATCCCAAGTCCATGGGGTCGCGAAGAATCGGACACGACTGCGTGACTGAACAACAACTACAGGAAGGATTGAAGAGAACACGCCCAGCCAGCCACCACTTATTCATTAGAATGTTTAGGAAATGTCCATGCTGATGGGTATTGTAATTACCTTGGGACCTATAATGGCACGTCCTGGAAGCCCTGGCATTCCCAGACGTCCTGGGGAACCAGGTTCACCCTGCCATAAGAGAGAAAACAAGGTATTCAAAGGTATTCAATTTATTTAGTGCAGTGTTTCTCTATCTCAGGAACTTTATGATGTGTGGATTTCAACTCCCAGGGAGTTGAAATCCATACATTGTAAAGTTCCTGAGTTGGAGAAATAGTTAGATTTCCAGCTACAAATGAATGGCTTGATATCTGGGGTAAGCCTCACCTCCATGTTTTCTTTTTACTCAAAGAAAAGTTGAATTCTATGATTGTATGTCGATTAGGGCAATTTTTAAATGTTTTAAAAATAATATCCCACTTTAGATCTGAAGAAAATTCAGATATATTCCCTATATTATTATATAGATATTATTGTATTTATGGAAATTTTAAAAAAGGAGAATTATTATTAATTGCAAATGACTTTTGCTGTCTGTTGTGGCCAAATCTTTAATGAAGGTTTCCTAAATCCAGTTTCCTCCAATTGGGTTAAGATTAAAATTCTCATTATCCTAAACTGATGTATCAAATTGGACAAGGCTGTTATACAGTAGATTATTCATTTTGCAAACCATATCAATACAAGTAATAAGGGAGGGACTTCCAATGTAGGTGGAGCTCCTTTTGATGCTGATTATTTTTATTGTAAGCTGTCTAGACTTATACATGTAAGATAGGCAGCTATATAAAACAAATAAACTGAGGACAAGCTATGTGGCATACATCGTGGCTAGTTTGAAAATGTCAGATACTCAGATGCTTTACTGGCCAAGCATGGTTATTTGACTCTGGTACAGTAGCTCTCAATATACTATACTTGCAAGACAACTGTGTAAGATAGTATAACAAATGTTAGTTATTCAGCAGAAAGTGTTCAGCCAGTAGAAAGAAAGTATTATAAAATGTCCAGTGAACCCCTAATCACAAAGTTTGGTTCAAAAGAGTTATGGTAATAATAACAAAAGGAAAATAATACTTTAGCCCCTGCAGGTCCAGGTACTCCGGTTGGTCCTGATAAACCACGTATTCCTCTTTGACCTTGATCACCCTAGAAACATTTTTAAACGATGTTCAGACATAGATATATTAACTTCTTGGGGAAAATAAACAGAAAGATTATTGCAAATGCAGGTGCAATTGGCAGGTTCAATGTGTATCAGGATATAAAGAAAGACATTTTGCTTTTGTCAGTACAACTAGAACAATTCCTTCTTGCTTCACAATGAATCTTTAATGTCTTCTCTTTCCACACCAAATCTAGACTAGGGAAGGAAATGAAGAGAAGAAGGGATGTTCTCAACATCTGGCACTAAATTTCTGAACATAGAAATGTGAAACTTTGGTGAAATCCATTTTGGTGAAATCTACTTTCTAAGAAGTGTTTCATACCTCTAACAACAGAAAATTCTTATATTCATTTTGGCATAATATTTCCAGAAACAATGAATATATTATTCCTTACCTTTTCACCCTGTATTCCAATGCCAGGAGCACCTTCTGGACCACGTGGACCAGGTAAACCTGGTTCTCCCTGTAATATAGCATAGTATTATGAGAGTTAAATATTTTGGTCTAGTGTGGATATTAAGAGATTATGTCTTTGTGAATTAGGAAAATCCTAGTTGGCATTCTACTATATGTCTTCAAGAAAAGGTACATATGTGGAATTTCACAGCACTTTTAGTCAAGCACTTTTTATTGTGCAATCATTGTGTCCTGTTTATAAAATTGTATGGATCCTACATGTCATCTTCTGTTTGCAACCTTCTTTTGTTCCCCTCCATTTATTCTTTTTTTTACCTTAGTAAAGAAAGATGGATTAACAGTATCTTTTGACTGATAACATTCGCTAAGAGTTCTCTAAAAAGGAGCATCATAGCCTTAGCCAACTTCTGTAATTTTGAGTTTTGTCACTTAATCTTACATACAAAATTAGTGCAAGAATTATGACAAGATGATGTGCAAACAATATCTTATATATGGTACAGTGAGCAACATGACATCGAATTTATATTATTCTACAGGTTAACTTACTTAGCTTAGGGGAGGCACAGAAAGAGCTAATGAGGAAACATGAATTGCAATGCAAAATCTGCCCCTTACATATTTGTGTGCAACATCATAATACTTATACAAAAGGGTGGAGGTGGTGTAATGATGTTGCAAGACACATTTACTGTAGTCATTTCAGCAAAGTGGTGGTTAGAATGGACAATAATGTTACCTATTTATCTGACACAGTTTTCACCGGGAAAAACATGAGGAACAATTTAAAGTGTGAAGACGGATTCTTCAATGTATGTAGGAGCACATAATGTACACCTGCCTGCAATTCCTGAAATTAAATGTGTTTCTTCCTTATTATATAGTGTAGCTGCAGTTCAACAGAGGGCAAATACCTAATTCCAGAAAAATGTGGTGAGCCAGAGATAATCTTGAAGAAACTATGTGATGATAGTTACAAAAACAAAACAGCCCAGGAAATGAAGAAAACATTAGAAAAAAAAACTCAGATTGACTCTGCCTTAACTCCCTGGGAAGTTAAAAAAGGAAGAGAAAACAGCAAGGCTTTCAAAGATTCTGTTACTATAGCTTTGTATAAATCTAATAGATTTCCAGGATTCTTGTTTCCTGATTCCATTTCCTGATTTGGTCTACCACAAAAGACTGAAAAAAAGATGCAGCTATTTTAAAGAGTTGCAGACAAATACTACTAAATGCCCCTGTGTACTTTCAAACACCTTTTGGTCCTCAAATCCAGGTGGATGAATCAAAGATCTGTAAAGCCCGAAAGCCAATATACTGCATTCATACTTGTCTTAAGACAATTATGAATGCATCCTTTTATATATTATACTTTATTGTTTTGTTTCTTATGGGAGGGCAACTTACTCCTGAAAAAGTCTATGAGATGGCACTTTCTGCCTATTTAGAAGTAGCAAGCAAACCTTTTGTCCTGGTGCACCATCTTCTCCTGGAAGCCCAGGTAAGCCTGCCAAGCCTGAAGCACCTGGCTCCCCCTGTTGTAAGGGAGAAAGGGAAAAGCTGTTTAAAAAAACAAGGCATGCTGGATTGTATTAAATATGTGACTGAAAAGCAGGCAGGTTGGAAAATGCATGTACAGGTAGTCCTCAATTTATGACTGCTCGTTCAGTGACCATTCAAAATTATGATAGCACTGAATGGTAGTTATGACCAGTTCTCAGTGTTCTGGTTATCCAAGCACCTCTGCAGTAATGTGATCGCGATCTAGGCTCTTGACAACAACTTGCACTTACAACTAGTTGCAGCATCTTGCAATCACATGATTACAATTTCCTTGCTGGATTTCCCAGAAAATCAGTGGGGAAGCTGGCAGAAAAGGTTACAAATTACGGGAGCATGTCTCTCCCTCTCTCACAACTCACCTAGCTCCTCTGTGCTCATGTTGTGCCAACCATTCTGACACCCCACACACCCTCCCTGAGCCTCACTGCACCCCTGTCACACTCTTGCACACACTTCTCATGCCCTCCCCTGCCTGGCAGCCTGCTTGCAATCCATCTGGAACTTGCAACTTTGTGCCAGCTTCTCCACTGACTTGATTATTTTAAGTGAGCACAAATTTGCCCTCCCTAATGACTGGGATTCAGTGCACAATCATTGTATAACAGCAACCAGGACTGCAAGGATTTCTGTCACTATGTGCTTCAGAACTGCATCACTTAGTGACTGAAATTCAGTCCCAACTGCCATCATATGTTGAGGATTACTTGTACTGTATATATTTTGTACACTGAAGAATAAAAACAGTGAAATGTGGTTTCATTAAGGCTGCTTCTGGGTTGATTAAAAATTGATTTCTTGAACTTTTTTTGCTAATGTGAAATTGGAGGTAAAATGCCGTTTTTTGCCACTGCTGCTGTTCTTACTTTCATTGTTTCTTCTTCCCTATAAAACGCTCTTGCTGCTGCTTTTCGATTCCTGATAAACCTAGCCAGAAACACAACTGAAGCAAGTCCTTACATTTAGCATCTAGCATTCTCATGCAATCTTTTGACTTTGGATTGCAAACAGTAAATGAAGCATGGAATAGGTAATGTGCCTGTTTCTTCTGACAGATCTAACTGTAGATCTGAGAAAGAAGATGGGAAAAGCCCAGCTCTACTCCCCTTCCTTTTTCCACTGAAGGTGCGTGAAGAGAAAGCTTGCCTTCACTCCCCTTCCTCCATATTCTCAAGGAATACCAAGGAGGTAGCCTCTTGACCTGAGAGCTTCCTCTCCTTAGTTACAGATAGCACAATGCGGGGCAGACCATCTCCTGCCAATAGCGCATGTTTTTGGATTGGGACAGATATCTGTATTTATAAATACACTGGATTTCTCAACTGTATTCAGTTTCCGGACAGATACATAATGCAATTTAAGGTTTTATTTATTTATTTAAGATACAAATCTATGTGGCTGCTCAATCTATTAAGTTAACTATGTAATTATAAATAAATAAACTCTGGGTGGCTAATAAGCATAAAAACAAAATCAGAAATATAAAAACAAGGGGAAAAAAGATGCCAGGCAATAATAAACACATCCATCAGCAACACAGGAAAAACACAAAACAGACTTCACTAACATCCTGATCCTAAAGCCTGAATCAAGAGCCAGGTTTTTATGGCCTTCCAAAAAAGCCAGCAAGATTAGGGTTGTCTGAATTTTAGGGGAGAGGGTGTTCCACAGGCAGTTGCCATAATGAAAAGGCACACCTAATTCCCACAAGATGATACTGATTCACAGAAGGAACCTGAAACATGCCCCTCTGCTGGATCTGGTGGGAAGCACCAAAATTATGAAGAGTTGGGTGGTCCCTCAAGTATTTTGACTCTACAAGTTGGACTTTATAGGTGATAATCAGCACTTGCAGCTCACAAGGCAGTGGACTTTTGTGTACACACCGTGATGTATCCAAAATCAATCATATCACCTCTTTCTGAATTGGAGGTGGCATGATTGGTCTTAGGTACATCACAGTATGCACACAAAACAACACTGCCATGTGAGCTTCCATTAGGTTTCCAACACAATTCAAGTCCTGATTAACCAAAACATTTTGTGTTTCCAGAAATTATTTAGGGGCAACCCCATTTATAGGACATCACAAGAATCCAAATAAGAAACAAGGCATGGGTGACTATGAGCAAACTCATCTGATCCAGAAAGAGACACAACTAGTGTACAAGATAGGTTTGTGAAAAGCCCTTTTGACCACAGCTGCCTTCAGTCCCTCAAGCAGGAGCCACAAGCCCAAGAGATCTGGAATGCATATCAGGTTTGACTTGGGGAGTGGTACCTCATCCAGACTTAACAATGGCAGCTGTTCTGATCTAAAAGCCAGGTACTCAATCCTGAATCAGAACCAGTTCCTCCCTGTCTAGATCCTTACAATCTTTAGGAACTAGGAAAGAATCTCAGCAGCACCACCTGGGTGGCCAGAAGCAGAGATGTATAATTTAATATCATCAGTAAATTGGTGATACTTATTCCTGAGAGAGGTTATCAACATTTTAAATGCTCAGTAGAAGAACAATTGTACCTTTGCACCAGGTTCTCCAAGGCCTCGTTCTCCAGGAGCTCCAGTTTCTCCTGGTAAACCCTGGTCACCCTGAAACAACAACTTGTATTGAAATATTAGATGCCTAAATGTTAGCACGGTCAGGGGCTAATTCCCTCAACACTAGGAAAAGGTTCTCTGCCCCTATTCTACTCCATGGACCAGCTTATCAGATTTTGGAGCTTCCTATCCTCAGAGCAGTGCTTATCCAGAAGGCTCAGGGCAGGACAGTCTCCCATTTCCCTCCCAAACTACACAACATGTTCCTAGTGAAACTGGAATGGGTTTCTATTCTTCCTGACTTTAGTAAAGGCACCAATTATTTTAGCATTTCATTTCTTTTCCTGTTGCCTGCCTTGAGCTTTCTTTTGGACTGGAAAGTTGGGATAGTAATCTAATGAATAAATAATACGTTTTAAAAAAATTACAGAAGTCCATTTAAATCTGGAAATGAATGGGCTCTTTCAGAACATGAAATCTAGTTTTTCTAAAACAGTACAGTATTTGATCTAAAAAATCTAGCCAAGACATTTCTGTAGGGTTGAACTTACACACCTTTGGCCCAGATAATCCCTGCCCAGGCGGCCCTCTTGGTCCTAATGGTCCTTTGGGGCCTTCTACCCCCTAGGAAATAAGTTATAATATTAATCTTATAGAAATGAATAGAATTCATTATAATGATCATTTAAACAGTTATTTTTAAAAAACTCTGCTAATACCCAACTTACTTTCTCGCCTTGAATCCCAACTCCAGGTAATCCAATTGGCCCTGGCAAACCAGGTGGACCTATTTCACCCTGATAAACAGAGTTTGGTTAATTACTGATACAGGCAGACTCTTGAGATATTATGCAAATAATTGTAATCTTTAGTGCAAGCAATTTGCTTAATATCAATACAGATAAGCTATACTGTATTTTATTATGATCTAAATGCAGATAACTAATATTATATTTTCTAAGAACGTAATTAACACCAAGTTAATAGGTATGCTTTCTTAGCACTGAAAGGAGCCTGTGCATTTTTTCTTTCTTTTTCTTCTAAAAATTAACTTTCCCACAGAATCAAAGATGTCTCCTTTTGACATACTTTTCTAGAGGAAAATGCTAAAGTAGATTTACTGCACATAAATCTACTAGCTCACTGCAGTACTGCCCAACATTCAGTAAAAAAAACCAAACTATTTTGTTTAATTTCACCTTTTGAGCCTGATATCAGTCAGGGTGTTCAAATTTATTTGTAGTCAATCCCTTGGCATATTTATTACTTACCTTTTCACCCTTTGTGCCAATACCTTGTTGGCCTCGAGGTCCTTTGGGACCGTCAAAGCCACGGTCTCCCTATATGGAGAAAACAAAACCATATGGTAATTATCAAGTGTGATAATTAAAAGTGTGATAATTGATAAACAGATAGCTAGATGGACAGGATTTTACCTTATCCAAATGGACGAATTGTAGAAATAGAATTTGAAATATTAAGAATGCAAAAGTCTGTGAAGACTCTCACTAGTCCAGGGTAATTGCATCGCAACAAAGTTTAAAAAACAGGCATCTGGACTGGATTTTTCTCAAGTCGAAGACGTTTC
>JANHZU010001651.1:175315-189373 GCA_032468055.1 Acrochordus granulatus
ATTTCGCGCTAAGAGCGTTCTTCCGGAACGGATTAATCTCGTCTTATAAGGCACCATTGTAAATACTTATGGATGGCCAATGAGTTTATGACACAAAATCATAAGTTTTCTCATTCTGGGGTCCTCCAGATGGATAATTCCAGCACTGGCATCTGCATGGCAGGCTAGAGCTTCTGAGAGATGATCAGGATATCTGAATGTTGGTGGAGGCTGACTGATGCAAATCCATTTTAATATTTGAGGTGCTCAGCTGCTGACTCATATTTATTGCTGATTACTTGTACTTAAAGCTGGGATATATATATTGTTGGATGAATGATATAGCAAAACAAAAACAAAAAACTCCATAGCATGGGCATGATCTGTACTGATTTCATGCCATCATATATTTTTAGCTCTTTAAGAGTCACACAACTTTGCTCTGATTTTATTGTACTCTATGTTACAATCTTTTGACCGGCACTTCCCCAAATATATTTTTTTCAGAGGCAGGCAATTTTATATTAGGCCCAGACCATCAAAGGAAAAGGGGCTCTGTCATTCTTTACCCCTTTGCTTCCTCACTTCGTTGCTCCATTTCCCTTCCAACTGTTAGCCATGGGAGAGACACAGGTGGGAGAGATGGATTGGGCCTGCAATGTGCTGGTGTGCGCAAAATAGCTAATAACCCTCCAGCTCTAGGGAATCCCCATGCTTCCTTTATTACATTCACAAAGAAGCACCTGGCTTTTTCAGAACCCTCCATGGTTGGCTAAAATGGATATAAAATAACAGGATTAATGCATTTCATAATGTTCTTATACATCAGTCATTACTAAAGTCAACCAATATAGTATCTATATGTACTTCTACATATATTATCTGCCTTTCTTCAGGCTTGAAAATCTTTATTTTTAAAAATCTTCATTTATTCTTTTCTCCATTTTTCCCTGATTGTTGGCCTTCTGGTTGTAATAAAGATTTGATTTCTGGTAAGTATATTAAATATTTTTAAGTCAAAATCCTGTCAGTAAACTCCTGGTAGCTCAATGAGATTTGCTTCTGGGTGGATTAAGTATTAGATTGCACTGGAAATCCACTACGCATTACATATTTTGTTTTTAATAAATGTGCTTTTTAGAATTCAGAAGAGTTGTGAAAAGATTTGTGGATTAAATATATACTAAAAAAATGCAGATGAAGTTCAGCAGGAAAATAGAACATATCATCCATTCCAGTAAATTTCTATGGACATGCTTATGTGGGTTCATCCATAATAATTTACAGAGAGGCAATTGTGCTGGTCTGCTGCAGAAAAAATAAGTCTTGTAGAATTTTAAAGATTAATGTTCATTGTGGCATAAGCTTTCATAAAACACTAATTGTTGAATGATACAAACACATACATGGAGCGATGACAAAGAAATAAATGAAAAGGTCAAAGGATACTGAACACATTTCAAACTTGTAGAACAAATATTGGGGAGGGCACATGGGATACTGATTTTCAATAATTGGTCAATTAGTGGACAAAAATCATTGTTAGGATGAGATACACTTGATCCTCATTTAGCAACTGTAATTTGTTCCAGCAAAATGGTTGTTAAGCAAACCACATGACAGAGAGAGAGACCGTGAAGATCACTGGCTGCTGCCCTCTCATTTACATAGAATTCTTTGTTGCAACTATGCCAGCATTTTTGTCAGGTGCAGAAATGTGATTATAAGTGAGTGCATTGGTCAGAAAACGATTTTTTAAACTCCCTTTTACTTCTGCTGTATTTGCAAGCAGTTACTAAACAAGGTAGCTGCTAAATAAGGAGTGATTGTATTGCTCTTCCTCCAAAGAGCTCATGACCATGAATAATAGTAAATTTCTCTCTTCTCCTTTTTATCCTCACAATAATCATGCAAAGTACTGTAGGCTTGGGGAAATGTATTCAAGGTTGCAAGATCAGCCATGCGCTTCTTAAATGAGAAAAAAATTGAGAAGGATCTCTGTTGGGTATATCAAAGGATGAACTAGAGTAAAGAAAAAGAAATCATGCCCCTGAGAATATGCAAAAAACTACTGTCATACCACTAAGAGGCAAAGGGAGATATTTTCTATTAAGGAAAGGCCATAGGTAGTTGACTAGATTGCCTACGGTTGACTGATAAGGAGACATTCCCTGTTTTGCAGCCTACTTGGAGATTAAAGGAACTGAACTCAATATTCTCTACGCCTCTGTTTGACAAGCCTTGCCCCTCATCATAAGACATTCCCTAGCAGCAGTTTTTCACAGCTTGCAGGCACTTTTTTGTTTAGCAACTTATCACTGTCCTGTTCTCGCTGAGGAAAAAAATATTTACACTGGCTTAAGAATAGCCTTTTTGAGCAAGTGTTGGTGAATGTCATTAAACAAACATCTTAAAAATGTCCAAGCTTACTTTATAGGTATGTAATTGTTCTGCTGAAAGGAAGATCGGAGTAAAGGAATATGGCTGACTACCTATTATTTTTTGTTCTTTTTATGACTTGTATTGCCTACTGCAGACTCCCTTGAATTAACAAAGGTACCATAATACACAGTGTATGCAGCAGTCTTTCTCAGCCTTAGCTACTTTACATTATATGGACTTCAAATCCCAGAATTCCCTAACTAGCAATATGGCTGGGGAATTCTGGAAGTTGAAGTCCATACAACTTAAAGTTGCTAAGGTTGAGAAACTCTAGCACAGAGCACTTTCCATTACCACAGACCAGCATTTGAAAATGCATAAAGCAACTGTGTATATGTATCTTCAGTCTAACTCATGAGTTTGTATCACATTATTAACTAACACAATTACCTACAGGACACTATTTCATTTTGCCCAGGTATTTTTTCCTTCATGGAAGGGCATGGTGGCCAAGTGGTTAAGACACTG
Organism: Acrochordus granulatus; assembly: GCA_032468055.1. Lineage (NCBI taxonomy): Eukaryota > Metazoa > Chordata > Lepidosauria > Squamata > Acrochordidae > Acrochordus > Acrochordus granulatus. Next base: position 178,205 of record JANHZU010001651.1, read on the forward strand.
GGTTTGTTGGCCAGAAGTTTGGCAGCCTAAGTTTGAGACCCAGGTGCTAAGTAATGGGGTGAGCCCCACTTCCTGCCAACCTAGCAGTTCAAAAGCATGTAAAAATGCAAGTAGATAAAGAGGTACTGCCTCCATTGGTGGGAAGGTAACAATGTTCTGTGCACCTCGGCGTATAGTCATGCGGCCACATGACCAGAGAAGTGTCTTTGGACAATGCTGGCTCTTTGGTTATGAAACGGAGATGAGCACTGCCCCCTAGAATCAGGCAAGACTGAAAGGGGAAACCTTTACCCTTTTTCTCTTAATTGGTAATAGATTTCTTAAAAGTTAAAAGTCCAAACTAAAATTCATGGTGTGTGAGATTGCCTGCTATATTGGACACTTCTGGACTTGTAGCAATCTAAAATTGTAATATAAATTACAGTTCAAATGCACTTTGAGTGTCAAGGTAAGCAGAATTGAGACAGTCTATGTTTATCCTAGAAATTAAGCAGACATCTTGCTTTAAAAAATAACAAGCAACATTAATAACAGAAATGTAATGTTATTTGTCATAGTAACATCATAATTAATAATAGTTTTTATACATTCTGAGGCAGAAATCTAATTCAGCTTGGATATTCTTCAGCACCAAGTTATTTATTGGCTTCTTTAGCAGCCCATATTTCAATAAAAAGTTTTAATTTATTCATAATATAAATGTGAAGCAGTGCAAATGTAATTAATGTAAATAGTTCAAACATAACAACAACAATAAAAAAATCACAGTTCAGAAACATCTGAGGACTTAGGAAATTAAAAAAAATCTTGTTGCAGTAAAAGGTCTGGAAACATGGCTACAGATTAAATTCTTTGGAATGAATATTCCGAACTAGCATCCAGGACCTGCTTATAGTCACAACTAGACAACTTGTGACCCATTGGGTCATCATTTCAGAAAGATTTCCTTACCTAAACAGAGAAACAGAATGACCATTGATGGGCAAAAAAGCAATGGGAGCGGGAGTGCCTTCCAACTTCCTGCCAGCTTCCCCCATTGAGTTTCCTTGTAGAAAGCTGACAGCATGGTGTGAAGCAGCATTTACTTGACTTACCCCTACAGAAGTCACAGGTCCTAGATTTTGGAAACATTCTTTAAATTAGCCCATTTGAAGTATACTGATTCAAAAATTATTGGCCTACAACGCATGATGTAATAGATTACAAACATTCAGAATCAAGAGTTTTAATAGTCTATAGATCTGCTTCAAGCAAAAGCAAATGCTTAGCCACATGAATCTCTGAGTCTGAGAGATTTGTCCACTGGGTTCACTTGAATGTTTGAGCTAATTTTTAAATCTTCATGAATACTGTTTTCTAACTTGCCTTGCTAGAGATAGCCTTGTTGGAATATTGCAGTATTCAAACACTCCTAATTTATGTTGCCATGCAAATTCCTTTTGTGGAGTTACTAAATGGTACTAAAAAAGAATCCTGTTACCTCTCAATAATAAGAGGAGATCAAGGATAAGATCCTTCTGACATAAAATCTGTTTGGCTTTCCAGGTACGTATATTTTTAACTTCACAAATGTGTTTGCTCAGAAGGGCTAAAGTATTTAAAAAATATGTCACTGAACCTGCAAATGCCTGGAGGCTCTCCAAATTAACTCATCCATCCTTAATGAAGGTGAAAACCTTTTTTAAAAATATAGGAATGCTTGAAGTCTGATAATGTTGACATGTTGTTACCTGCAGAGTATATTTCAATTGTTGAGGGGGCCTAAGGCATCACTCCTAGAGAAGGAATGACATGATAATTAATATCTGACAATTATTCTTGTCTAAACAGAAATTTACATCCACAGCACTGGTGATTTGATATGCTATGTAAGACCAAGAAATTATCTATTTTTTGTCTGAAGTGTATTTTCAGGTTGAAATATATGCCCAGATTGAAAATAATTTTAACATTTTTAAGAGTTCTGACCTCAACACATTTGATTGAATTATACTAAATTCACTGTCTCACCCCAATGGGAATGGCCTGCCCCACCAGGGCTGGCTGAAGAGACATGCTGCAGACCCTGTGGTCAAGGAGTTCGAGATGGTGGGGTCCAGTAGAAAAGCCTTTTCTGCCATGGTTCCTGCCCTTTGGAACTTCCTGCCTCCTGAAGTGAGGTCTGCCCCCATCCTCCTGGCCTTTCAAAAGGCCTTGTAGATCTGGCTTTGCCACTTGGCTTGGGGTCCTAAGGGAGGGATGTCATCATGGAGGTGGCTAACAGATTAAGCTGCCTCACCTCCCCCATGTGTGTTGCTCTCCTCCTCCCTATTTAGTTTAAATTGTAAATGTATAGATCAATTTTAACTTACAAATAAGTTATTAATATTATTTTTATTTTTATGTATTGTAAGACATCAAGAGTCACCTTTCGTGAGATTGGTGGCATAGAAGTTCAATCAATCAATCAATCAATTTTAGATGCCTCTCATAGAGGTGCAGCTGACAGAGCTTATCATTCTGTCAACACTCTTCCTCAGTAAATTTAAGGCTGTAAATGTGAAAATAACTGTATAGTTGGGCAAATTTCTCTAGGTAAAGTTGGTGGGTGTGTAAGAACTTGCTGCTGTCCTAAAGAGAACCAGCAGATATGATGCTTCACAAATTGTTCCTGGTTCAAGTCCCCACTTAACCATTTAATACCTTGAGTGCCAGTTTCTATCTCTATGGCTGGAGTCCCAAACCATGTCCCCATGGGCACTATTATACCTAATATCCTTGTATTCTAAGATCCCTGCCCGAATTAAAATATCTGTTTTACAGCTGGACAAGCAATCACAAAAGCTATTTTGTGAATAGGCAAGGCTCCTGTAAGAGGAAAAAGGGTGGACCCAGGGTGAAGCAGGAAATCAGTCTTGAGTAGCTACGCACACTCAAATGTCAGAAGCTTGAGCCTGATCCTTCACTCTTAATACCCCCCTTGACAGCCACAGCTGTTATAACATGCTTTTAAAATACCAAATGTGGCCACTATCGAGGAAAAGATGGGACAATTTATCTAACTTACTTCACAGGACTGCCGTGGGGATAAAAATGTTTTCAGTGAGGACAATACCATTTTGTTGGTATTCTTGGAGAAAACAAGTGGAATAAGCAAACATATAAATCAGGAAGCCATATCCAGACCTGGTCTTGGACATCCTCCTGTAGCCCCAACATAACTCAAATATTCTCTTGACCCTCAGTTTTTTCTTTTCAAAGTCTCAAGAATGAAGGTGACAACAGTCATTTGGTGGGAATCACACAATCAGTTTATGAAGATCTGGAAGCTCCACCTGGAGTCTCTGACATCTCATTCAAAAGGTCTGAAAGACATCTGCCTAAGACCTTTGAGAACTCAGGGTAGATAAGAGAAGAAAGACAGGTCAGAAAAAGAAAAAGGTCAAACTAAGTTCAGTTGTGAATCATAGCACCAGGTAGACAGGTAGACAGAATGTAAGTCTCCTAATTTCTGCATATCAATGAATTGCTCCCAAGAGTTGCACTCTTTCTTGCAAGCACTAATCATACTGGGATTTTGATGCTGAATGACATCAAGGATGCAGTTCTCTAACAGTCAACTGGGAACAAGTGCCATTGAATTCCATGGGATTGACTTCTGAATAGATATGCTTAAGATCATGATACAAATTTTCTTGAACCTCTCAAACAGAGGTCTGTGTAAGAAATGAAGAACCTTTTATCTTTTGAAAGCTCCATTCTTTTGTGGGGATACTCTATTGAAGCTCATGTGCCAAAATTGAGGGGATGGGGAGAAGGAAGACAAGGGCAGGGCCAAAATCAAAATGAATATAGCCCCCATAATATCCCCTTCACACTCTTCAACATCCTTTTCTCCCTCCCTCGTCCCTTCCTGTCCAACGTGCTACCAGAGAAGGCTGTTGCAAGATCTCCATCAAGCCCTTCAGTCCCAAGAGCCTCATGAAATGATGCTAGGGGTTAGAGTCCACCCCCTTATTGGTTTAAATGTGAAATCCCTCCAATCATGTTCAAAGGGGAAAGGACAGTGGGTAGGTTGAATTTGACCTTTTCCGTTTTTTTTACCCATCTTTCTTCCCTGATCTACCCTGAAGGGCACTAGTTGGGCAGCTCTGGCTAAAACATCTGAATTGTCAGGATTTATTGTGTAAAGAATGGACATGATTCTTCCTGGCAGTTAGAACTAAGAGATGCTCAGTTGAGAAGATGTTAAGTCCTCTCTTTCTGGTGCTCTCTGATTCAACTGATTCTTTGTTATTTAAGATAGAAGACATTAATGCATAAGAAACTTCAATACAGAAGAAAAAAATCTATATATTAATCCTGGCTCCTCTTCATGTAGAAAAATAAATCTAATTGCCAGGAAGAATTGTGTCCATTCTTCACACAATACATTCTGACAATTCAGATATTTCAGCCAGAGCTACCCATCTTTCTCTTTGCTTGCAAATCAGTCTTTCTTTCCTGGTGGTTTTGAAATAATCTATCTCACTGGCAGTCACAAAGATTTCCAAACTATTATCTGGGGTTTAAAAAAATATAGGGAAAGGACCTGAAAATCTCTGCAGACAGCCAGAGTACTTGGAGGTGCACCAAAGCAAACCAGCTTGGAGACAGATGTTGCAGGGGGAATTGCGTATGAGAGAGTTACCCTTCTTCAGTTATTCTGCTTTAAAATTAGACCATAAATTATAGTATTTTTCTCAACGATTTGGGTGATTTTACACTTGAACAAAAAGAACCACCTCCATAATTGTGACCACTGGGTGTCAGTCTTTACCCATATGAAGATGGAGGAGGAGACTGGAGGAGGCTGTGAGACTAATTTTTTAATTAGCAGTTGCATGTAGCTGCATCAGCTTCCTAATTTCTTGCCCCCCCTTTTTAAAAAAAATCCATTAACCCCCATCAGTGTGGATTTTATTTTAGGAACTTTTTAAATATTTCATACAATAAATTACAAGAAGAAAAATTTGTGTTCTGATAGTTTGATCTGGGAGCTCTGTCCTGGAAATTAGTAAAGCAAACAATGAACTTTAATAATTGGTTCAGCCAACAGGGTGAATGGAGGATTGGTGAAATTAGAAGAGAATGCCCACAAATTGGAATTGTCATGAGAAACTTCATGGCATCTCAGTTGGTCTAGGATAGCTATATAAAATGCCTGAATGGCTGAACCAAAAACATTTTTTTTTGCAGAGGAAATGAGAAGTTTTGGCTGTGCCTCACTCATCAATTCCTGCAGTGTGGGCTCATATTCATATAATTTTTGGAAAGATACTGCAAATAATCACCATTACAGGAGTCATGCCACAAGTCCAAGATTACCGTTTTTCCTTTCAGCAGTGACAGTCCTCAAAAGTTTTACTGCACTTTGTGGACTGGAACAATTCCGGAGACAATATGTTATTCTGGTGGTGGAAGGAGTGATGTATCTGCAGCTTGCAAATGCTCTATGACTATACCGTATTGTCTGACAAAAAACCAGGACAGTCAGCAGGCCATCAGGACCGTGGATAGCTCACTAAGGGACTTGGAAGCACACAACTTCAGCTGAAAAACAAAATGCTAGCTTTTGGTTCAGCCATTCAAGCATTTCATATAGTAGGATGGTGCTAGCTAGGCTCCAGTCACACTAAGAAGTGTGACTCTTTTTGGAGGCTGTGAATCTTTTCTTGAAACCAGAAGGCTGGGCCATGATGGCATGGAAGGAAGAATTATTTTATGCCTGGTCTTTGTCAATATTATTCATGTTCATTCATAAATTCATATTATCCAATGTCATTGAATGAAACAACCTAAATTTTTGGATGAATTTTTGTGTGGAGTTTTCTGTAGCATACATAATTAGTCAGCAATTTTTCTCTACATGGATATTTGCATATATGTATCTTCCATCATATGCCCATTTTATATCATACCATTGCAATAGTTAGGGAAATGAGCAGCATCCATGATAACTGTACTCCTGCACACAAGCTGGCTTGAAAAATGTTCAGAGAAGTTTGGTTTATTAAAAAATATGGATCTAACAAAAACTGTCTTCATCTATACATGTTACTACTACATGATATTCTATCTTAAAAGTAGATTAAAAGACAAGTTTTGAAAAGGCCGGAAATGCGGATAGTACTACTTGTGTGTAATTATTCTATTCAATGTCTAGGTCTTAAGACAGAACAGCTTCTTAGCTTGTTATTTGTTAAGGATGAAACTACACTGGACTTTATTAGTTCAGTCTGCAACATTCTTTTTCTGTTTCTTTTCTTTTAACTCAATGCATGTGTATGGATGTTAGAGAGAAGCGTTCTACCTCAATGCTTTCCAACTGCTTAGATCAATGGGCTCCATGTTTGTATCAGTAGTTGATCCAGGGATGGGCACTGCAATTTCATTTTAAGGAATACTCCAACATATCAAAAGATATCCCAAAACATGTGATTTTGGCATTTTCTTGCAAGATTTTAAGTGATAACTTCAGTGTGTCATAATATCTGGCACTCTCTAGTTTATGACCATTTTAATTGAAAACCACTTTAACTTATTTAATGTTAAGGTCCTTCTAAGGCAATTTGGACAGTCATGTATGCTTGGCTGCCAACCAGCACTGCATTGCTTATTCCTACCTTATATTTTTAAAAGTTTTCTGTGACAATGTGGTAATCCACATAAAGTTAGGAACTTCCTTCTTTTCTGGAATGTGCTGCTATTTTCTTATTATATCCAATCTTCAAGGTTGTAGACTGAGATTATATAGTACAGAAAAAATTTAAGGACATGAAAGCTTCTTATCTAGACCAGTCTTTTATCAAATTCTGGTTGAGGGCAGGAATGGGAAAACCTTTTGCAGCTGCAGCTGGAGGTGACCCTTCTTTTTAAAGAAATAAAGCAAAGTAGGTATTTTAAATTTTGCAGAGGCATGAGATCAGTTTTAATCCTTATCAGGAGGTGATAAAATCACACTTCCATGTAAGCTGCAGAAACATCATTCTGTGCTCCACTAAATGATTTTTACTTACAACTTTGCAGTATAGCAAAAATGCAGCAATTTTCCAGTCTAAAACTATGTGTGCTATAATAACTAGAATTCATTTGCTGACAAATGCATCTGAGAGGATAAAAACTCATATCACCCACATACTATTAAATTTACTTATCTGATTTGGTTTTAAATTACCTCTATAAGTTTTCTAATATCTCTAGAATAATGATGAGCCTGTGGGTCTATTATTTCCTTGGTTGTATAATCCTTTAATTAAACTTTCAACCTCTTCCCATTGAGGTATTCTTCTCTGTTATCTCAGTATATCATTAGGTAACAAATGCCTTTTGTTTACAAGAACAGATTTCTGTTTAAATTAAGCATCACAAGAGGCTCATGGATTGGGTCATTTCATAGACTAGAAATGAAACAAAGACTTACATATGTACATATAGCAATGTATTATAGGCTCCTATAATAGAGAGTAATCTCTTTCTTTACTGCATCCAAAAGTTTATCAGCTAAATAACAAAAATATCTATTAAAAATCTGAGACCTTACTCCTTTCATTTCTTAATATATTAATATTATTATATTAATAGTCATATATAAGGTTAGGAAATAATCGTTCTGGGATGCTGTGCCACATCTTCATCTTCATCACCATTTATTGCTTAAAAAGGACTTTATGGGCCCTAAGTCCTGTATAATAAAATCTAACAATACTAAAAAATAGAAGCTTTTAAAGTTTCTTATAAGTTATAACCTATAAATAGAAAAAAGGAGCATTTTTTTAAAGAATAGAAATGCCATAAGTAAGGAGAAACTAAAATAGTTAATGAAACAATGGTTGAAATGGGGACATCCCAAAATAAAACAAAATGTGAGAGAAACATAAAAGACAAAGAAAAAAGTATTTATAATGAGCAGTCAGGAGATATTGCCACCCATCAGGAGGATCATAACAGAAAATATATGACTGCAAGAAACAGCACCAGAAGATTAATAGCTGATCAGCAGAGTTAACAGAGGAAGAAAACTGAGCAAAAGCAGTGAAGGCAGATAAGAAGAAGCAAGATCAGGAAGAGACAAAAGGTTAAGAGGGAAAAAAACATTTAACTTGCTATGAAATAGTAGAGGAAATCAAAGCATGCATACGTTTTCATATATTCTGTACACATCAAAATACTACTTCCTAAAAATGAAAACTTATAATACAAAACAAACCCTCTCTCATTTAACATCCCAGATATTTTACATTGAGGTGTATTGTACATATATTTTGTTATGTTTGTTATTTGTGTATTTTGTTATATTTTGTTGGTATTTGTTGCTAAAAATTAATAACACATAAATATAGATAGACACACACACATGAAAGTCTTAAAGATCAATATGATTAGGTGAGCACTGGGTTTGTGATTTACAGATCAGAAGGAGCAGTGTTTCTCAACATTCCCCAGTATGCTGACTGGGGAATTCTAGAAGTCCACACATCTTAAAGTTGCCAAGATTGAGAATCACCTGAAATAGAGATTTGCTTGGAATGGATGTTCAACTGAAACCTACCAGTTTTGGTCTGCATATATTCTTAGTAAACTAATATCTTTAAGTTTGCCTCCTTGTGACTTCCGTAAGCCTGTCCATACAGTTTTTCTGGCATAATGCAGACACAATTTTGTTATTTAAGACTCCACCCAACATTTATCATTCAGTAATGCCTTTAAGATAGCTGAAGTAATAACAGTCCATTAAAAACTTTTACAACAGGCAAACAATAACATGTCATCTATTTATATGAGATGATCCCCTCACCCTACAAAACAAACACATTTCCTGAAGTTCAGAAGATAATTATCATTGGAAGATCAATATGAACAGAATTAGATAATTTTCCCAAGAAAAAACATACTAAACCCCATGACTTCTTTTTGCACTAGCTGTACTGCAGTCATCTCAATTATGAATATTCTATGCTGATCCTGAACAAAAGAAAGAACTAGAAGAATTTCTAACTTCTATGGAGAACATTAACTTAATTTCATAAAGGAACAAAGATGTGATCAACTATGCATAAAGTACGCAGCTGCACATTCTCGGTTCAATGACTATGACATAAAGGCTTTCATCCATTCTTTTTTCAAAAAGCTGTCAATTTAGTATCAAGTAATTCAGCTAACACACTGACTTGTAAAGATGAAAGAGGAGATGAAAGAAGTTAAGATGGAAAGCTCTGGAAAACAAGTGTCTGGAGATGTAAAATAAATTAATGATAGTGTGGAAATTTTGGAAAGTAACACGGAAGTTATAGACATAGAGACAGAAAGAGAACTAAATAATCTGGTTCTGTTGGGATTGAGAAACAAGGAATTTCCTTTGAAATTTAGAGCAAATCTCAGAAAATTCTGGTGAAGATATTAAAGATATTTTGGGGGAATGTGATGAAGAGAATAAATTGATAAGATATAGTTATATATAGTTAAATAGAAGATTTTCAAAATTAAGAAATGTTCCTAGGGAAGTTTTGGTGCACTTTGTCAGGAAGAAGACAAAGGATCAAATTTTGCAGCAGCATTTTAATACAAGACTGAAGACTGATAATACAGATATAATTGTTCTTAAAAAATTATGATTAGAATTTTGTGTAACAGAAAAAAATACTATTTGACAGAAAGATTAAAGCAGAAAAAGATCCTATTTTGATGGGACGAATTGGAAGTACGAGTTTTACTTTTTTTATGAGTTTTATAGTACAGATTTTAATTGAATTCTGCCTAGAAGGCAAGAAAATTTCTGGAAAAATGCAAAGCAGAGATTCAGAACCCCAACAATTACAACAGGAAGCTAGGCACTCCAGGTATTGATTTTTTAAAAACATATTGGCTTGATTATGGATTATAAATATGTTTTGCCTTGAGTGAGAATTCTTTCTTTTCTATATGCTAATTTGAGCAAATATTCTTCAAAAGAGAAAAATCATTATTTGAAAAAATTAAAACAAGATATAATTTTATAATTTTCCTACAAGAAACACATAAGAAACGCATATTAAAGAAAAGGACATAAAATATTTGATTTATAAAAATTTGGATGAAGAATTTATTTCAGTAGAAAGATAAAAAAACAAATGATTTTTTTTGGACATGAATCCCCAACTACAACCAGAACTTGTATTGACTGATGAACATGGCAGATTTGTTGGGGTGGATGTTAATTTGCATGGGGCTTTGATGCTGTCAGGTACAAGCAACAAGGGCCACACACTAAGGTTCAAAACAATTTATTGCTAAAAGTGTATGTATACAGAAATTTTCTCAGACTGAAGGTGTGCACTTGCAATAAACTCGGTAACAGCTAATGGAATTCAGGAGGGCTTGATCCTTGCTCTCTTATATTTATGTAAGGATTCTAAGCTAATGCCTTGTTTAAGTCCTCCTGCTGCACTGCCAACCTCTCTCCTCCAGATACTGGGAATGTATGCCCCAAATGGGTCAATGTATTGTTTTATTTGTTTGTTTTAGTTCCCACCATTATTTTTTAAACAACTCAAGGCGGTGAACAGATTTAATGCACTCTCCTCCTTTTATTCTTCCCACAACAGGAACAGGTGGGTTGGCCTGAGAGAAAGTGACTGGCCCAAAGTCATCCAGCTGCTTTCATGTCTCTGGTAGGATTAGAATTTACGACCTCGTGAGTTCTAATCTGTTACTTTAACCATTAGATCAAACTGTCTAAAAGATATAAATACATTATGGTGGGATTAATAGGTTTCTCTTATGAAAACTGGTGTTTGATGGGGACTGAAATTGACGATCTCCCTAAAATTGGACAAAACTTCAGAGAAAAATATTAAAATCACTCAATGCAAATTATCAAAAGTTTTCTTTGATTTGATGGACAATTTAGGGCTGGTTGATATATTTTGTTGTTGTTGTTCAGTCACGCAGTCGTGCCCGACTCTTCGCGACCCCATGGACTGCATGACGCCAGGCCCCCCTGTCTTGCACTGCCTCCCGAAGTCTTCCCAAGCTCACACCCATCACACTGACGATGCTATCTCTCCATCTCATCCTCTGCCGTCCCCTTCTCCTGTTCCCTTCAATCCTTCCCAGCATCACAGTCTTTTCCAATGAGTCCTCCCTGCGCATTATGTGGCCAAAGTACTTGAG
>JANHZU010001651.1:195998-209174 GCA_032468055.1 Acrochordus granulatus
ATTAAATAACATCCAAAAATGCTAATCCACATCTAGCTGACAGAAGTTCTAAGACTGCTATATAATTTTTGATCTCCAGTCTCATATTTCTAGAGACTGGAATGCTGTTTATTTGGCTCTAAGCCAGCTCTGGACAAAATCTTTCCTTTCCTGTGAGAGGAAAAGCTTTCTGTTCCCTTTTTTTGAGGGGAGGGCAAGAGTTTACCTGAGAGGAGAATCTTCTCACTCCTACTTAGTTCTTTAGTGTTTGATTTTCCCAGGCTTTGTGTGTACTCATGATTTAGACTGAAGAGGTAGACTTAATTGAAAGGTCAAAGTTAGGGTTTCCTTTAACTCTATTGGATTTGAACCAACAGTGGGACAAGATTTAAGGTGAAAATTGTTTCTGTTCACTTTATCTCTTGTTCAAAATGAAACCCAAGGAGAAAAGAGGTTTTGCTTCTCATGCTACACTAGGGGAGACTGTGATTTCTAACCTCAACTTTTCAATTCATCTGGTGAAGATAGATAGTAAAGATAAAGATGTAATGTTACTCTAGGGCCTAATCATCCGGGGATACCTGCCAATATCCCTTGGTCAAGTCCAATGTATAGAGGAACTTGGCTATTCCCCAATGCTCCATCATTTTGCCTACTTTATACATTGGGTGGTCCACCAACCCTGCAGCATGACGTACTGAGTGCTCAACAATCTTAATTTTGCTTAAGAATCACTTTTATGTGTACTGTATATTCAAGACTGACCATATCCATCCTTATTTTAATGATCATGTATAACAGAGGTCAAGGGACTGTAAATCAGATTTGCTCTTATTAGTACAGTTCTACAGACATCTGTTGCAAGGGGAATATGTTTTGGACAGGCTAACATTGCATATATAAAGCATCCTTTGTAGATCAGTCACAATTTGGAGACTCTAATTGGAGGTATCATCTCAATAGGTGTTTGTATATCTTTTGAAGTATACTTATATACTTACATAGGGAAAATAAGTATTATCCTTATTGATAGGAAGGATAAGGAAAGTAAATATTGTAATAGGGAAAATACATATTAACCTTGTTGAGCAAAATACCTTGACACAGGTTTTGCTATTCAATCATTCTAACTATGTAACAAACCCTATACTGTGTTAATTGTACTAGTATTTTTACACAGATAAACATTAAGTGAACTTATTTATCATATATACCTATTTTCCTAATATGGATTTTTGGTTAAGGCTATAGCTCAGGAGTATCCAACATTGGCAACATTAAAATGTATGAATTTCAGCTCCCAGAATTTCTAAACCAGATGAGAAATTCTTGGAGTTGAAGTCCACATGTCTTAAAATTGTCAAGGTTGGACACCCCTGCTACAGCTGATGGACAGTTAGTAGAAAAACCTACTTAAAGCAGTTCCTGTACTTTTGCCTCAATTACAAATTTGCTGATTTTGTTTCTGAGTTTGAGAATAAACTAACATTCTAAATTAAGGACTAATTCACAGTTAATAACTGGGAAATATAGCAATTGTAGACCTAGCACATCAGGCTGAATTTGCATTGTACTTACAATATTTTGTAAAGCAAGGTGCAGCAGGCTGGTACATATATAATGCTAAATATTTTTAATATACTAGGTTCATGTACTGTATTTAGCCAAAAGCATATAAATTACACTACATTTATGTGTAATATTACATTATAATTATTTTATAATTCATATTATATTACCAAGCTGCTGAACTACTAATGATGGTATATATAATCCAATTTTTTACGTTAAAACAGCTTTCCATTTTAAGTCTTTGTAATAAAAATGCATTAAATGGTAGTGTCTCTCATTTTCTGAGATCAAGTTGTCAACAAAATTGCTAGAGACTACTAATAATTATTTTACTATTTTAGTTTTAACTCTTTGACATGCTTTGCCCCTCTTTAATCACTGATCCATTCTCAGTTTTGACATACATTAACCTAAATAGTTTGCCACATTTTGAGACAACAAAAAATTGAACTCTGGTCCAAATTCAGATTTTTAACCTGAGTGGTTGGGTCATGTATTTGATTTACTAGCAGCTTGTGCAATGGACTGTTCTGAGCAGGAAGCTACTAACAACTTTTCTGGTTTTTTAAGTGAATAGACAAACATTCTGTAATCTAAACAAACAAATGGAATTGTGGTATATCTTCTTAAATTACCAGGAATATCAGTTTCCTTTCCGAACCTGAATGATAATGTGGACTGAGGTCAGAGTCTTAGCAAACAAAAACCTCAAATCAGACAAATAAATCTATACTTTTATTGAACATTTTAATGTTCACAATACTGTTGAACATGAACAGGTATTCAGGCTGAAATGCTGGGAAAAGAACCAAAGTTATTTTTAAAGTATTCAACTTTTCTAGGCAAAAATCTAAAGATTATAATCCTAAGTAATCATATAGCGAACATTAGTTTTTAAATATTATCTGTTTTAACAGAAAGATTGAAGTTACACAGAATGTTTTACCCTACTGTGCTTTCTTGCTTATTCATGAAATACGTGAACCCACTGTGGTTTATTCAACTAACTAGTCAAGCAAATTGTGGCTTAGCTTTGTACAGATACCTGAAACCAGTCATATTATGTGTTTTCTTAAAGTAGTATACTGAATGAGCATAAAACTCTCGTCTACTTCCAAGAAATGCTTGCATCTGAAAAGGGAGATGTTACACTAAGTGATTTCTGAAGATGGGATTCTCACAGTTCCTTTAAGAAGTTATTTTGGCTTTTAAAAAAATTAATAAAATATATTTATCTATTAAAGGAGAATGCAACGAAATCAGAGTTCGAAAGTAAAAAGCCAAAATGGGTTAATATTGCACCATTATTAGATTTCTGTAATATGTTGCCTTACAGTATATCTTTGTCTGAATTCACCCTAAACATTTGTTTATGTGTTTGTAAAAGATACTGCCCTCAGATGTCATAGGAAAACTGAACTCAAATTTTTTTTTTTGCATGTTTGGAAACTGAGATCCCACAGTAGCTCTTTCTTCCAAGAAACACTGGCAACAATTCTATAGAGCTAAACTGCTAACAGCACGCTGATGTTCTTTTACACTGTATCTTCAGACTTCCTAGTTCCCTCAGATGAGTGCAAACCGTCCAGCTTTCTTTGGGACCCAGCTGCTTGAGTGAAATGGCAGGCAGAGTTAAGTGTCCAGGCCTCAGTTGGCCATGCTTGCTCGCTCGCAGCCTCTGTATAAGCAGCCAGTGATTGTGCCTCTGTTCTAGTGGGGCAGTGGAGATTAGCAGTCTTCCCCAGAAGATTCCTACCCCCACCCTTTCCTCTCCAAGAGCAGCTGGTTTCATTTGGCCAGCTTGCTGCCTGAGCCTTGCTGTGAAACTACGACAAGAATTCTACTCAACCACAAAGCAAACAACAATAGGAAAAACCCTTCCATGCAGAAAGGAATGTTTCAAGCCCTGTTTGCCCACAGCACATGGAGGCAAGCAGGCAGGCTAGGAGCTTGGAAAAGCTTCTCCCTCCCTCCTCTTCCCTTCCTCCCCCTCCTCCAATCTCTGTGTTTCTGGATCTTGTGATGGAGAGATCTTATCCTTTCTTTGTGATTCAAAGGTGCCAGGAAACTCATTGAATATTCTGATCTGCCCCCAGAGTTTCTTGTGGCTTGACCCCCGTGCTGTGTCGTACCATACCCCAAGCAACCCTGAACCTGCATAAATCACAACCCTACCAAACCTTCAGACACTTGTGCTTTTTCTTCTTCTTTTTCCTTCTTGCCTTAATGGAAACGTTTTGGAGATTAGAGTCCTTGAGCAATCACATAAGGGGGGTGATAAAAGTGGAGAGGCTGAAAGAGAAAAGGTTCATCTCTTAGTCACAAGTAAGTATATGCCTTACTTTCAGATACATATAATTTTGCCTCCTTTTGTAAATAGACTCTTGCAATGCAGAAGGAGTGGGGATGGTTTCAATGTCCATATTTCTCAGGTTTACACCTGTTGAAGTGGGCATGTAGTACCTAAATGTAAAATTATGCATTACTTCAGCAATGGAAGTAGAAATGTAATTCAAGAGCTAATTCTAGTAATTCTAGGCAATTTTTTTTAAACCTCCAGCTGTTTGCAAACTGTCTAAATGATGGGTCACTGGAAAAGCTGCACAATAAAATTATGAATTTGATTTTTCCCACATTAAAATGTGCTTTTTGTTTTTTGCATTTATAGCTTGTCTTTTCTCTGAAGAGTTCAGGGCTGTGTTTACAGATGTTTCCCCTTATCTCCACAAGAAGCTAATATGGTACACGGGGTTAAAAGGGCCTGCCTATCCGGAAGGTATTTTAGATTAGAATATAAATATAGAAAGAAAACAAAACACTATGGGAATAATATTTAAACAAACATTGCAATACAGAATGTATATATTTATTGCACAGGTGGTTTAGACACTGGAGTGGCTATATGTGTGAATTCATTATCACAGAACAACTGAGATAACAGTTTTGTATCTTACGATATCTCAAAATAATGAGACCAATGCTGGTTGTGGCCCAAAGGCAATGAGATGCAAGTATCCAAATAATTTGGCTGTTCAGAACTATAGATTTCTTTCTTGCAACAGCTGAATTTCTTTCTTGCACCTCTGCTTGGGAACGGTATGCATTGCTCCAACCCTTTGCTTCTTAACAGGAGACACCAACTGCCCTCTGTAACTCTTTCCTACAAAACAGGCTGAGAAGGGAGAAGAAACAGGCTAGGGTGGAATATACCTCAATACTATACAGACATTCTGCTCCCAACCATCGTGTATGGTGTACAATGATCATATACAGAGAAGCCAGGGTACCTCATCCTCTTCTGTCCCGAGGGAGCACAGACTCACTCATCATGATTATCACCAAAACTTGTAGAAGCAAATGTCAAACTTGAATTCTGTTCTCTATAATGAAGTAGCTCTTCCTATCAAGTCTGAATTCCTTTCATTCAGTTTGTTTGATTCCCCCAAGCTCTCTAATTTGAGAACAGAAGAAAAGTTATGCTGAATGCTGTTTGGCATAGAGTTTTCATATGACCTGTTTTGGCATAGAGTTTTCATATGTTGTTTGGCATAGAGTTTTCATATGATTATCCTTACTTGAGTAAGGATAATCATTGTAATTGTTTTTTATTTCTACAGTAAGCCACTTGGATGTAATGTTAATATTTAGAAAACAGATTCTGTTATTTTATATATTTTGTTTTATATTATATTCTGTATTTAGAATGGCTACTGCTATGGGAATCAACAACAGGGGTATTTAAATATTATCTTCCCCCAATATTGCCACTTTCTCATAAAGTAATACCGAGCAGTTTAAACTGTCCAATTTTACTCATGAAAAATATATTATATTTGCCTGGACAACCTTTTATGCCACTAATCATTACTACAAAATTCCTAGAAAAAAGAAGGAACAATACTGATGAGAGATTACATTTTGAATCCACTCAGTGGAAACATGATTTTGAAATACTGCATCATTTCAGTCAGGAGTGGCAGACTTGGGGCTGGAATAAGAGAATAACATGGGGTTGAAAAAATACAAAACCAGGAGTTTGGAATTCTGGGTATCAAAAAAACTGAATGGAGCTCATGCTCCTTCTTTACATGCATTCCACTATTCATACATTTCAATCTGTCTTAATTTCAGATGTTCATCAGGATTTAAATATATGTCCACTATGTTGGTACATAGTGTTGCTTCATTGCTATGGTTATGTAACTGGGAATCATTCTGCAAATCATCTAGAATGACCAATAAATCCAATTTATTTTTTTCACCACAGATCTAATCATAGGAGAGTAACTATTCTGCATGTAGCATAATAAACCATTTAATTACTGTATGCTATTCAACTCTTTGCTTTAGTTATTCTCCCCTGAGGTGTTCCACACTAATAATTTCCAGTTTGCCCAGGAAAGAATCAAGCGTTTATCAATTTTGGAATGGAAGGGGAAAAGAGATATTAATATTATGTTGAAGCACACAAATAATAGATCTAGAATTGTGCAAGCAAGCATGTGTGAATATTTTTTTAATTGCAAGAGCAACCTAAATGGGAAAACGTGCACTTATATTCACATGCTATCGGAATTGCGAATGTTCAAACATTTCAAGCACATAACTTTGGGTAAAGTATTTCCCATAACAGTCCGTGCTTTTTAAAAGTAATCCCTAAATGGTAGACTAGGTTAAGGTTGAGAAAGAAGGTCTTCTTTTTATAGCTTTCTTAAACAGTCTTCAAAAGCATCTCTAGAACAGTGGGAAGCACTTGCCTCAAAATAATATAGATCAGGTCAAAATTTTCCCATTTGATTATAACTTTTGCAGTAATTAATTGCTTTAAATCAAGCCTACTTTGCACTCAGACTTAAGCTTTAGTGTTTAGTTCGTCTCCAAAGCAGTCATGCAGCATGAAGTGGCTTAAGTTTTGTTTGCAAGTATCCTTCCCCCCAACGCTTGCGAAGTGTAGAAGGAGTGGCAACTCCTGCCCCATCTACAAGGACTTGCAGCAATGTTTCATGCTAGTTCCGGGGCCGCCGGGTATAAAGAGATTTATGCAGTGTCTGGAGGGTGGGAGAGTAGGGAAGACGTGATGTTTCAGCTGACGGGCACTCCTTACCTCTGCAACTAGCGGGACCAGGGAGGGAGGGAGAAGCGCGCTTTCCTCAGCGAGGTCAGCTCAGCCAAAGTGCTGGGAGATGGGAGCATCTCAGATGGGAGTGCAGCAGCGCATGGACGGAGGAAGAGCAGCTGCTTGCAAATTGCTCATCTTACTTATTGCTTGCGTATTGAAAGCGAGCTGCCAAGGTAAGCCCCCCAACTCAACTTCTGCTCTGTAACCTGGAACCCCCTTAGGTTCCTGAAAAAGAGGAAGCGGGCTTTGTCCTCTCCAGAGCAAGCTTGCCCAATGGAGCGTTTTCCACATGCTCTGGATTACAGCTCCCATGACTCCGTGCTGCCTCGACTGTGGGAATTGTATCTGAGGGTGCCAGCCTGGAAAAGGCTGAGGAAGGAAAGGGGGGAATTCGACGGAGAGAAGGAAGCAGCCATGCACCAAGTGGCTTAAGTTTTGTTTGCGGGTCTGCTCAGGGAGTCCCACTGAATCCATCGAAGTTGCCATTCAGTGCGTGTTCACAGCAGCTTCACATCCTTAGAAAAGAGCTTTTCCAAGAATGGACGTCTTTTTGACGAGCGGCAAAGAAAGGTCGGGGGTGGGGGGACAGGGACTCTGCTTGCGTCGAATCAGCAGTATTTACTGTGGGATTGAAAAGAGCCGGTCCCTCGTTCAGGCCACTTCAGAGGAAACGGAGGCTCCCGAGGAACGGGCGCCTTGGCGGTGCAGACGAAAAGTGTGCGGATTTCCCCTCACTTTTCCTTTCAGTGCTTGACAACGGTTTCACCGTTTTCACGGCGGGCTGCTGGATTTCTCCCTGCTTCTTTTGACAGCCCGGCGCAGCTTCTGGGGCCTTTTCCGCCGTCGCCCCTCCCCGCCGCCTCCCGTTGGCCGTTGGGGACCAGCGTCGGTGCGCCCGACCGAGGGGAGCGGGCGGGGGGGAGAGTTCCTTTGCCACGAGGTCCCCCGCGGAGCTTCCTCCGCGTAGGCGCCCGATACAGCCACGGCGCTCGGCTCGGAAGAGATGCTCGCCTGTGGCGCAGCGCTAGCGGGTGGCGCGAGGGCCCTCCCAACAAATGCGTCCCGCCCGAGCCCCGGGTTCGACCTCGCGCCCGGCCCGCTCCTTCCGATCGGCCCGAGGCGGGTTCGAAGCAGGACGCGCGCCGCGCTTCTCTTAGCTTCGTTGTTGCTAGGCGACGCGGGGACCCTGTGACTGGCGGAGCAGCGAGGTCCGCGAACTGAAGGCCGCTCCGTGTCTTCTCGTCTTCCCTCTTCGGTGCCAATCAAGCCGCGGGGAATGTAGGGACCCCGCACCTTCCTTCCACCTCGTAATTGCACTCCTGCCCCCCTCGTTCTTTCCCCGCTTGTCACACCCAAACACGACAATAATTACCCCCAGTGAATGAAAGCTCTATTGTCGGACCAGATTAGGAGAAGCAGCAAATTTCCTGAGGCGCCCATTTAGGCCTGGGATGGGGGTAGTGCTAAGTGCGTGGATGCATTAAAAAAGTTAATCTGCTTTCTTTGGTCCATTCTTGGTATAATCTCCTAAGGGAGGATTCTCTTAATTATACTGCAAGTTCTGCTAGCAGCCCCCCTTTTCTGGAACTGAGTTAGGCAGGTACCCGAAGCTGATGGACACTCGGAGACCCTGAAAAACCTCTGGCTTTTCTCTTGGGAGAAAAGCAGTTTTTTTGTGGTTGTATGCACATACCTGCAGTCAATATGACGTATTTCGTTTTGCCTTCGTGTGCTGTGTGAATACAATTAATCATAGCTTATTCAATTTGTGATTCATAATCTCGGCAAGGTAAAATGTATGGTCATGGATACTTTCTCTAGTGTCTGAAATCAGGATTCACCTTTCATTCTTGTTTTTGCCAACCTTATCAAGGGGAGAAACTAATGAGAATGAAAAACAATGTTATGCCCAGAGGTGCTCAGATGTTACCACAGTCTAATATTCCTGTCTTATGATCCTCAGTATTGTGTCACCTATAATAAAGTCAACCACTTGACATCAGGAAAGCAATAAGAGGTAGAGTAGTGGAATAACAAGACTTGTAAATACAGAGCCTGTAATCCAGTGCTCATTCACATAGCAAGAAATTATTGCTTCCCTTTACACACTCAAGGAAGTTAATATATTTTCTTGGTTTTTGTTAACATATTTTTTGGCTTTTCGACCCAGTATGGGAAAGACATAACACAAACATAAAAAGATGAGAGCCAGTTGAGTGTAGTGATTAAGGTATCAGGTTAGAAGTTCTAGTCCTTCCTTAGGGACAAAGCCATCTGGGTGACTTTGGGCCAGTCACTTTCCCTCAGCCCTAGGAAGGAGGCAATGGCAAAGCACTTCTGAAAAACCTTGTCAAGAAAACTGCAGGATGTTGTTTCTGAGAATCAGACATGATTGAACAGAAGAAAAAAATAAAGATTATTTCACAGGATAGTACCTTCTCATGGGGAATTATATTTCAGTAACAGGGATTTTATTATGGAGGAAAAGTTTTAATCTTATTTAAAGGGAAAACTGTTAAACCTACTCTTTATTTTTACAACAAAAGGTAATTTTTATCATTTTATTTTTACTATGACTGGTTGAAATTTTGTAGTTTTTTATTCCAGTATATATCCAAGCAATATGTTCAATAATTATTTACATAAAAGTATTATTTATACTTTTGTTAATAGATACTTAATGTTTTAATTTGGATTTGTTTCAGAATATTAATTGATCTTATTTGTTTTTGACCCAGATCCTTCTGGAATTTAGTAAGTAAAGAAGAGAGTTTTAGATCCATTATCTTAATTTTATTTTTTCAAGATTAAGGAAGCAAGTTGGAAGTCCCTTTATAAGTGAACAATAAATTAAGTTTTAACAAACTATAGCAATACTACTTTTTTTTTAAAAAAAGATAAAATGGCACTTGGTTTTTGTACCTTCCTTAATCTTTCTTTAATAATTTATCCCTTCTTATGTTCTAGGCAGTGAAGTATATCAGGAATTTGCTAAATAATCACCTAAAGTGGAGAATAGGACAAGAAGAAAATATTTCAGTTAATTGTTGAAAGCAGTAACTAGATGACATTTGATTAGACTTAAATTCCTCTTTACCAATGGTTACAGTGGCAGTGAATTATTAAACTGAAGACAAGCAGGTATGGGATATTTGTGGAGTCTTTGACTGCAGCCCTTGTCCTTTGATACCTCATTGAACTCAGTTGTACCTATTTATGAAAGGATTACAGTGTTAACTTTGGGCAGATATGCAGTCTGTTTAATATTTCAACTGCATTCATGAAAAATGATTCTGTTATTTTATATTTGTATATCACCTTTATTATTTTTACAAATAACTCAAGGTGATGAACATATACTTAGCTAATTGGAAATTTGAGACACAAAATTTTCCTTTAGTCTAAACGTACCTTTCATGGTTTCTATAGAAAATTAGAAAGTCATTTAAAAGGAGGTGGTAAATGAGAATCCTGGTTAAAGTTTTATTTTTCCTCCCCCCCCTTTCTGGCTTCTTAGGCTAAAACTGCATTGTTCTGAGAAACCTGTTACTGCAGTATCTGTTTTGTATTATAGAGGTCTAAACCTGCTGGCCTTTATCTTAGTTTTTTTTAAACTTAGTGCTGACTCCCGCAGAATTCCCTCAGATGCAGTAGACTGAGGAAGAGTTTTCAGAATTTAACCTTTGTTGAGTTGTGTTATCTCAGCTGGTAATTTCATGTAAGATTTACCAAAAGAGAATTTTATAATTTTGACTTTTTTTTTAAATCAAGTTTTAAAACTGTACAAACAACTCATTGTCAGAACATGGTCTGAGGGCACAAGATGAAGAAGTATTGCTCTGGTCCAACTTTGAGTTTTGTGAAGAAAGCCTACTATAAATTTAATAAACAAAGGTGGATGAATGGAGAAAAATAGCAACATTCTTTTTTGCCATAGAGTAATGAGTTCATCAATTTCAGATTTCAGTATAATTAAAAGCTGAGAATAACTCAAGCTATTTCAATTAATTTTCATCTGAGTGTCAATGAAGATTCTCAGTCATCCAGATAGAATTGTCTGGAGATTGAGTCATGGCAACTGGACTTCTTTTCTTTTTGATTTAAGAAGTTTCGCTGCTTATCCAACTGAAGAAGCTGCTTGGATAAGCAGCAAAATGGCTTAAACCTAAAATAAAATAAATAAGTCCAGTTCTCATCTGAGTCTTTTTCTAAACAATATGAGAAAATTTAAACTAAATAACGTATAGGTTGTCCCTTTATTGAAAATAACTTTGTTATAGTTTTTTAAATTGTCAAATTACACTTAACCTGGTGATTCAGTAATAAAAGTCACATACCATTTCAAAAGGTCTTTTATGTACAAGACAACCACTTTAATCAGACCTTTTCATGTACTACATGATTGTGTGGATTTCTAAATATGTGGGATATCCCATTGAATTCATTGTCAAAACAAATCCTCTAATATATTGGAAGTCACATGTAAGCCTTGAATAAATTAGGACAGCTTTTATAACTGCAACTTGTTCGCCAGAAAACATGGATATCAATGAATGAAGAGGTTCTACCTCCTAATTTTGTCTTACCTGAATATATGGTCATTAAGAGTTGATGGTAGATTTAAAAAATGGATAAATGTGTAATGAATACACACACAGAGAGAAAGTTTAAGCTAAGTTCTAGGTGGGAAGTTTTCTCAATTGAGAAACCTTAACAACAGTGACTCAGAACCTCATCCCTTTGTGATTAGACTACTGTAATGGACTCTGAAAGTTGCAGTCAGCATAAAATGTGGCAGCCAAGTTAGTAGTAGATGACAGCTGCTATTATAATATAGGGGTATTGCAGTCTCAGTACAGGTTACAAATAAAACTATCTCAGTCCAATTCACAATGCTAGTGGCTTTGTAGCTTGGCACCAACTTATTTTCTTTGACTGGATTTTGTCCATCTATGAGAACATCCAGGGAGGGGATGCTGAGGGTCTCTCATAGTGGTCAGATTGTTTAACTGTCTGAGCATTGTCAATATATTGTATTAGAATCTAAAATTCAGTCTCAGAAATAAAGTCGATAGTATTTATTGGTGCTTATTCCCAAATAAGTACACAGAGGATTATAACATGAATTTTAAGGGAGCAGATGGCATAAACCATGTGCACTTTGAAACATATTTGAATACAGATGGTGGTGTTCTTCATATTTCTAAGTATTTTTTTATTTTGAAATCTTAATAGCAGTTTTTCATTTATTATATTTTTCCCAAGGCAAAGAATTAAGCCTAAGTATTGGGAAAGAATAACATTAACATCTTTTGATCTATTTTAAAAGAATCCTTTTCAGCCAAATACTTTTTATAATCTAAGTATTCTTTTTTATGTTCCAGTGATGTTAATAATTGGTGTTTTACATATCAAAGCAAGCAAGTGCCGGCTTCCCTTTTTACCTACTAGTGTGTTTTCTACTATTTCATTGAAAATAAATCTTAAGTGGCATACTAAAGCAGTGTACAGTAAGAAATGCACAAGTACATGTGACATGAATTAAATAATATCCAAATGGAAATCATGATTATATTAACTGTACCTATATATATCCAGAGTAATTCAGAATCACTCTTTTGTTTTGATTTTGCAGTTCTTAAAATGGATTAGAGACTGAAGGATCAGTGTTATTTTGTATTCTTAAAAATGACACATAAGTACTAGGACAAGTCTTTTACAATATTATCAAAGTGTTCGGAAAACCATTTTTAAGTATCTTAAGATATATCAACCTTGAATCATTGCACATGATCAAGTGAAAGAGGGGAGTCCTCTAGGAGGATTATTAGATATTACCAAGTTCAAGAGCTTTCACGCTTTAGAAGGAGAAAATGTTGTAATCACATAGAACCACTGAAGCAGTAGATTAGAATTACTTTAGTTTTACTCAGTTCCTTTCATCCCAACAGCTAGGTTTGCAGGAGCTGGGGCAAGTAATGAGAGCTCACCCTCTTACACAGCACCATGGTCTCAAATTTGGACTGCCCACCTTCTGGCCGAAAAGCCTAGCATCTTAACTGCTTTAACACACCCCCACCAAAGAAAGAATATTACCTCTTTGTAAAAAAATATGTTGTGTCTTGGAGTTTTAATATGATGATTCATGCAGTTGTTTACAATTAAGTGTGTTTATTACTCTACTATGACATTAAACTAATTTAACGATTTAGCAGATTACTTGTGATTGTGGGTGCATATTTTCATTAGCATTATACATTGATCAATGTAAGCCAATTCTTGAAGTATCTTTGTGCAATCTTGTGGAATATAATGGCTTTTAAAACTACTGCATTCAGCAGTGAAAATGTATAGTTGTCTGAAAATTGCTAACAGTATTTCTGACATCTTAGATAATGGCACATTTCCTGTAAGATTACCAGATTTTGCTTTGCTTTTGCATTCCTCTTTCAGGTTAGCAACAAGATGCCTTTTTGTTACGTATTTCTTCCCATAGTGAGATTGCT
>JANHZU010001651.1:214636-229720 GCA_032468055.1 Acrochordus granulatus
GGAAGGAAGGAAGGAAGGAAGGAAGGAAGGAAGGAAGGAAGGAAGGAAGGGGAAACCATTAAAGTACAGTGGGTTTGATGTGGGAAAAGAAAATTTTATTAAGCCAGGGCAAAAACCAAAAGGTTGCCTATAAGAGATTTAAAGGTAGAATGAAAGTGTGAAGGCAGAAGAAATAGAGAAAACATGGTGGCCAGGAAATGTTATTGGTGTCCATGGTCTTTAAATCAAATGGAAGGTAGGAGGTAAAAGAACCTGAAATGTAGCTGAGAACATAATGATTCAACAGCCAAGGATGGAATGGTCATGTGGAGCTGTTGGAGAAAAGAAAACCATTTCTGTTATCAATCACATCTGGACATGGCACTACACTGGAATAAAGTGTGATAGATTAACTATTTGGAAAGACTTTAATTTAGAATTTAAAAAACTGTAGTTCTGTAGAGAACTGTGTTTGATGAACTAGGATAATATCATCTATTCCTGAATTCAAAAATTACTTATTCTGGTAATGGGGCAAAGAGAAAGTGTGGTCCTGGACTATAAGAAATCTAAATTTTATATGATTTATATTTATGCTTATATTTAATTATTTTATTTAAGAATAATTACAGTCTTATTGTAACTATCTGAAACTAAAAACAGAGATATTATAAACAAAACTAGAGGACCTGGGACTTCCACATTCCATTTGCACGTGGGTAAACAGCTTCCTGTCTGGTTGCAGCCAGAGGGTTAGAGTGGGTCACCATACATCCCCGGCCCTCGGCCTTAATACTGGTTCCCCACAGGGCTGTGTGCTGAGCCCCTTGCTCTATACCCTCTATACCTACAACTGCACCCCCGCCTATCATAGCAACACCATTGTTAAATTTGCAGATGGCACCACAGTAGTGGGGTTCATCTCAGGGGCGGATGAGTCTGCTACAGGGATGAGGTGGTGCGGCTGACAGTGTGATGCAAAGAAAAAAACCTGCTCCTCAATACATCAAAGACCAAGGAGCTGATAACAGACTACAGGAAGAAGAAAACAGACGTTCCACCACTTATCATCAGTGGAGACCGTGTGGAGAGGGTGTCAGAATTTCAATTCCTGGGAGTCCACATTGAGGAAGACCTAACCTGGAGTGTGAACACCTCTGAGCTGCTGAAAAAGGCCCAGCAGAGACTGTACTTTCTGAGGGTGCTCAGGAAGAACAACATCACTCAGAGACTGCTGGTGTCCTTTTATCGGAGCTCTTTTGAGAGCATATTAACATACTGCATGTGTGTGTGGTACACCAGCTGCACACTGGCTCAGAGGAAATCTCTCCAAAGGATCATTAATATGGCCCAGAAGATCATAGGATACCCTCTCCCCACACTGGAAGAACTGCACAGTTCCTGCTCTGAACATTATAAAGGACACTTCTCATCCTGGACGTTCACTGTTTGAACTGTTGCCATCAGGCAAAAAGTACAGAACAGTCAAAACAAGGACAAATAGATTTAAAAACAGTTTTTACCCAACAGCAATAATCACACTAAATTCAGTATAATTCAGTGTGCAATATTCAGATTCCTTGTATAACATGTGCAATGTCATATTTTCATGTTTGATGTGTAGTGGAGACTGTAGAGTGTGTGGTTGTGTGTGGTAGTTTTTATGTGGTCTGCATTTTTAGTTTTGCTTGTTATGCATCTCATAGTTTCTGTGAAACTGTATGAGTGATGCACTGACTGGGTGGCATTTTTAATTTCTTTGTACATGGTGCAATGACAATAAAGATTATTATTAAAATTACCACTGAAAAGCCTGATTTAAAAGAGAGATGTTATTGTCTTTTAAAAAAGAAACAAAAAAAATTGACATATTTATCTATCTCCCTGGGATAAATCCCTAGCTTTTGGAATGACCCCATAATGCCCCTAATCAATATCATGCTGAAAAGTCTGAATAAATTGAGTGAAACCTGTGTCTCTTACCTGTGAAAAACAAAACAAAATGAAACAAAAACCTTTTCTCTTATAATCCTGCTATATTCAGAAGAATGTTTAGTCAGTTAGAAAATTTTATATCCCACCTTTATTATTTTTTAACAACTCCAAGTGGCAAACGTATTGAACACACCTTCCTCCTATTTTCCCTGCAACAGCAATCCTGTGACATGAGTTCAGCTGAGAGAATGACTGGCCCAAGGTGACCCAGCTGGTTTTAATGTCTAAGGCAGGGTTAGTATTTATGACCTCTAGGTTGCTAGCCTGTTACCTTAACCATTGGACCAAACATTTTCCTAACTTGGAAAAAATGAAAACAAACAATCAAAGCCATCCTCCTTCATCAAATAATTTCCCCCAAAAACCTGTTTTTTATTATTATACATATTCCAAGATTAAATATCGTGCTCAGAAAAGAGGGTTAGATAATTTCTTTCCAATTATTCTCTCAATAATAATCTTTGGGCACCTACAAAATTCCTAGAGCTTATTCTAGCATATAATAAGTAACTAGTTTGGATCATGTTACTGCTTGATTAAAATTTGGACATCAGTATATGTTGAGAGTTCTTTCCTTAAATTATGGTTAGATTGATACATTCTGACTAATGTCTTTGTACATTGCATGCAGCTACTAATTGGTGAGATGTAAGCTGTAAATAGTACATTGGTTTGTGGAATAGTTTTGCTGTTAGAGACATTAATAGCTTAGAGTTTCATGAATATGGTTGGTGTAGAAGTGGACTTTGGTTGAACTTTTAGTTTATTACCTAATAATATTGCCAGAATTGGCAGATACTGTCCTTATTAATAGGATAATTATTTTTAATAATTATATTTTTTTAAATTTTTAATGGGACCATTGGTGACAACTATGGAATATGAAAGATGGTGATTTAGAATATGAGGAATAAATGGTAAAAAAGTATGAGTTAATGAAATAATGAAAAGAAAAATAGAGAAATATGTGTACCTATATGAAACTAAGAGAAGGGGAAATGATGCTTTAGATATGGTGATATAATCTTCTGGAGTAAAATTAGTAAGTATATGGAGGAAAGTGAAAATATAGATTTAATCATTAAGGGACTAAACTATAAATTAGAAAGCCTGAACTTATGTGATCTACAGTAGTTTACTGTGAATTATGTGAAAGTGTGAATTAGATTGGTTCTTATTTGGCTTCACATTATGTTCCAATGCAACCTTTTGAAATTCATTTCAGAAATCTGCAGAATATCTTACATTACATCTAAAACTATTATTGAAAATGTTATTGAAACATTTATCTTAAATTATAAGCAGTATAATATCTGGCAACATAATCAAAAGGACAATATAGATGAACATGATTAAAGTAAATACACGTAGTCAGAAAGATAATGGAATGATTAAGATTAAAAGAAAGGAGACAAAGAAATTCAGTGATTTTGATAAAAATAACAAGCTTTGAGGACATTGTGTGAAGAAAGCTAAACAGGGAACTCCCAGCATGGTGAACGGTATTAAAAATAAAAAAAATGATTAAATTATTTGGGATGAATCTGAAGTGAAGGAATGCTGAAGGGTTTTTTTTGAGATTTGTGTGGGAATAACAGTGATGTGACAAAGAAGGAATTAACAAATATCCAATAATAAGAATGTATCTCAGCCTGATTACTGAAAGAATACAAGTACAGTGGAGCTTCACAAGATGAGACTAATCCGTTCTGGAAGAACTCTCTCAGCACGAAATGCTCGTAAAGCAAAATGAGGTTTCCCATTGAAAACAATAGAAAACCAGATGATCTGTTCCACGCCCCCAAAAATATTCACCAAAAATCATTTTCAATGGAATTTGAAGTAGAAATGATTGTCCCTAACATCTGAAACAAGTAACCGTGATTAACACATAATATAAAGCAGAAATAGAACAAATGAACCAGCACTTACCGATCTGCTTTGAGGCAGGTTCTGGCCTTGGCTGCTTCTGTCTACTGTCTCTTTAAGAAGGCTTTTTTTCTCTCAGCTTTTCCAGCGTGAAGGAGAGGAGGGGGAGGGGCTTCCTGGAGATTGAATCGGGAGTCTCCAGAGTTCTCTCTCTTGAATGCCTTTCATTTAATTTATGCTGTTTATGCAGTGAGAGAGGAGAGCTCCGTTGTGAGGCTTCCCATGTGAGCTGATTGCGCAGTGCTCATTGCGATCAGAAATGTAGGCAGAACGCACGCATGTGCGCTACCACCCGTATGGGAATGGAGTAAACTGCGTGAGAGGAGAGTTGGCAGAACGCGCATGCACTTGCTGCATTAGCAGAACTCTTGCACAGGGTTGCTGTCTGCAATAATGGAGTAAAGCACGAGGTAAGAGTCAGCAGAATTCTCGTGTGGAGTTGCTGTCTGCAACAATGGAGTAAAGCATGAGGTAAGGGTCGGCAGAACTCTCTTGCGGAGTTGCCTGAATGGGAAATACAGAGCGCACTTGCTGATGACGTACAAGGTTTGGCACGAAGTTTCCTCGTCTCATGAGTCGCGGCTTGTCTAGTGGAATATTTTTTGATTAAATTTTTTGCTTGTCCTGCAAGTCTCTCATCTTGTGAGTTACTCGTCTTGTGAGGTACCACTGTACTTCTTTTCTATTTGGCTACTTAAGCAGTTGCACTCTAAAAACTGAGTTTGTGATGAATATACTGTATGTGATATGATAACTAGCAGTTTGAAAGCCTATGGATTGACAAAAGGTCAAACTGGACATAACCTTAAGTAAAGAGTCAACATGAAGATATTTTATTGTGCAAACACTTCTTTGAAGAAAGATTGAGCACTAGGGTGTGTAAGAGGGAGAATTTCTTTGTTTCCTATTCTTATCAGATACTATTTTTATAAAGCTGCTGCATGATTTTGAGTAGCTTTCAACTTATTGGTGCCAGTGGAGTTTTCCCTTCAAATGCACATAAAAACTTCAATAGAAGGCATCTCTCAGACCTTTACCTCTCTGTCATCTTTGCCTTTCCCTCACATTTTAATGAAAAAAACCATAAAACAAAGGGCTAATTAGATTCATATAGATAGTGCTTTATTTTGGTTCTTGGACTTTTGGGGAGCAGCATATATTTAACTATAATATTTGTAATTTGATAGAACTGCTGAACATATTGAAAACTGTTTTCCACATATTCTTACCTGAGCAAGAGCATAATATTAAAATACTTCTAAGATGTGCTTCTTAAACATTACTTATTATATATCAATTAACAAACCGCAGTAGAGTTTTTAGCTCCTTTACACAGGTTAAGAAAATTATTATTCCTTGATTTCTGTTACTATGCTATATATATTCTCCTTTTATGTAGTTAAAATTTTGCAAAATCCTAAAAAAGGCAACTGGACATTAATTAGAAGATGTTATTGGAGATGTTCCTCCTTCTGGAAGGCTTTTTCAATCCATCTAAAAATGAAAAAGAATGGTCAGGAAATATGTACATGGTGGTTAACTTTGTAAAATTTTTGCAATTTTTAATACTTAGCAGGACCTGGGTTAATGAGAATATTCATAGATATTGTCCTCTTGTTATGCTTATTTTTTTCTTAAGTCTTCTTCTAATGATCAGGAAATTATGATGTATTCTCAGAAATTCAGATGAGCTTGCTGACTTAGAAAGGTTGACCATATATGCATAAACTCTCTCTCTAACTTTGTAATATTTCTTATCTGGTTGCTTTATGATATGAAATCTGTATTATATATCTTGTGATTATATGGTTTATTTTCTATTCCTCTGTCATTTATGTAGGTAATCAGATATTTTGCATTTTGACAAAGTCTGATCTGAGAAATACCCTTTTTTAAGTTTCATTTTTGAATGTATAAGTACAATATGCAATATAGATATGATCAGTTTTATATAATTATTGCAATTCTAGGGACCCTCTATGTATTATACATATATAGCTTCAGATTGGTGATCTTGTTTATAGTTGAAATACAAATGGACTTTGGGATCATTGTGACCTTAGGGAGGTTGTTGACTACAGCTTTCTGTATTGACTACAGCTTTCTGCAATGCCAGTCCTCCTGGTCAGTAGTGAATAATATGTAGGAAGGTTATTTATGACATTTATGACATTGTCCTTGATATTGAGCAATGCCTAGTATAGATAGCACAAGCACAGAAGGACTTTCTAATCCTTGGGCTCCTCTAAATCACTTTAGCATAGGAAGTTCTCCAAATTCTGGAGCTCTTGGTGGTTTTGAATGTTCAGAGAACCACAAGAGCAGGAAAATTCCCATGTTCCACTGACAGAAGTTTTTCCAGAAGATGTTAGTTGCTCTTTGTTTAGTACTCAAAAATGTCTTTTCCTGTTTTATTTTGTTTTCTTTGTGAATGGAAAGTATTAAGTTATTTTTTGTTTTGTATAAAATAATTCTGAAAGTATAACATTTAGAAATACCAATGCCACAATTCAATGGATTATAATAGATTTTCTGAAACATGGTATTGATACAGCAATATGAAAAGAATGATCATTTCTAGTGTTGAAATGAAGATAAGTATTAGTTTGTTAAAATTGGTACACGTGCTGTTTTTTCACTGTACCTATCAAATCATAGGGACTGTGAAATCCTAGGTGCTCTTTGAGCTTCCTTTTTTTTTTCAAAAAGCAAACACGCAAGCTCAGAGAGCATCTAGGACTCCACAATTCATTCCTGAGCTACAAATATTCTCTTCTATCAATCATAGGAATATGCTTAAATAGAATTGTAATATTGTATATCCAAGTGCATCAATTATTCCTATGTGTGTTTAAGAAGCTACCATTAAATGAACATAATGCTCATAGAACTATTGTTCCATTTGGCTAACAGTTCTCTCTTTAAATAACCAAAGAATTTGGTTTTCAAATACAAAACAGAATTCAGTCAAAGGACTGCAAATTCCAGCTTGTATTTGTGCATTCCTTCTAGGCATTTTTCAAGGGAGGTTGTTGTGCTTTTAAAGGTACTTGATAAGAGGCCTGCCCCACCAGTCCCGGATCTGCCTCACCAACCATCCTCACGCCTTAGTTTCTAAGGTATTTAGGTGAACATGCTCCTGTACCACTCTGTACCACCATTTATCCGTGAACTATCTGACCATTTGCAGAATACATTATAAATCAGGGTGTCACTACCAGACAATCAGATTTGAACATTCCTTGCATGAAACAGTTTGAATACAGTATATCCCAAAGGAGGATACCATGGAGCTGTGTTTATGACTTGCCTGTTTTTCCAATTCCGTCTCAGCTAACCTGTTGTGCCTATCCATCTTTTTGTATATTTGAGGAATTAGTGACAAATCTCTTGTCCTCTCATCAAGTTGCTTGGTTTAGTTTTAGGATAGGTAAAATACAATAGGTAATTCATTTCTAACATTGGAATAGTAAGATATTATTTTGATAAACTCAGAAGCTTTGTCCTCTGTCTGAATGTGTGCTTCCAATCTTTGTAATTTCTGTAAGGTTTTGGCTTACTGTAAGAATTATTCACATGAAGATACATGCCTCCTATAGTTCTTGGGGTGGGAGAAAGTAAAATTAACTTCTTTATTTTAGATTTGACTAATGCATCAATCACAGACTCCTATGATTTAATAAGTTAACATTAAATTTACTCCCTATATTATTATTTTCTGGGTTTCTGTTGCAGATGGATCAGACAATTTATTTTATTTTAAAACATGCTTCCATACTGCTTCAATTCTGCTTGTGTGAATGATAATGAAGTTATTAATTACAAACACCAACAAAAGGACAAATTCCTATAATTCTCCTATATATAAACAGAGATTTCTTCCTTCTAGGAAAAAAACTTTTATTTTATTGTTAGACTGATTAAATACCTAATCTATTTATTATATATTTACATGGGCATCAGATGGCAGAATACAGATACATATACATTCATAGATTGTTTTTGTGAATCGGTCAAACAGTGGAATATTTGCTTTATCATCATGTTTTTCTTTTCTCTTTAACACTTTAGACACTCTTCAAAATTCTGAACAAGTACATAGTATTTTGTGTAGAGGTTTATGTGTTGTGTACTAATTCAAATGTGACTGAACAGTTATATTTTCTCTAGTTGCATATATGACCGCACATTTGTGATGAGAAAACAATATGGAATGTTGGTGCTGTTGGTTAATATTATCGACTTCATGCTTAAAAAAACAATAACAGCATGCTAAAATGGCTTGTTTGCAGGATGTGAGAGAGGGCAATTTCGTTGTGGAAATGGGCGGTGCATTCCTGAGGACTGGAGATGTGATGGAGCAAGAGACTGTTCAGATGACACGGATGAAGATGGCTGTCGTAAGTGGAATTAAGCTTACTTAATGCATTTGGTCTTTTCTAAGCATCAGCATTCCATTACAGCTAATAATCTTAAAATTCCCAGAAGTTTGGAAGAATAATTTTCTTCATCCATTGTCAGTACGGCCAGAAAATGTTGGAGATGAAAAGCTCTGGAGGCTAAGTTTGGGAAAGGTGACAAATCATAACTGGGTTTTAGGATAGCTGATGTTGAGATGTCTTCATGATAAACATATCTTTTAATGGCTATTAAGCATACTAATTAAACAATAACCAAGATACTGAGGATTACAATATAGGAATGTTTGTGTTTATATGTGTGTGGTAGTTATGAGGAGGTGGATAGTCAAGTAAAGTATTTGGTTGGACACTCACTGCACATGAACCAAATAGAATTTTGTTCCAGTCCAGCTGGATGTTCTTTATCTGGTAGCAACATAAATTACTGGCTGTGATCACAAACTGTTCATTTGCTGAATTAATCACAGTAGCTGGATGTAAACATGACACTAAGGCAAAAACATATCACATTATGGCTCAGTAAGACCTTTGAACCTAGCTGTCTGGCATTCCTAACTTGCTGATTTCATAATCATGCAGCAAGGTGCCTAGTATTACATTTCTAGAGTTATGATTAGAAATCATGATTATGTTAGGGTTTTAATATTTCAAACACCATTTTGTTACAACTAGAAGCCAAGTCTTTATTCATATAACACTAGAACCAGAAAATTCAAATACAACTTGCTTGTCCATTTTAGCACATCCAAGCTGTGAAGGAAGTCAGTTTCAATGTCACAGTGATGGAGAATGCATTCCTCAGTCCTGGGTCTGTGATGATGAAGAAGACTGTGAAGATGGCTCTGATGAACATCAGCAATGTGGTAAATTATGATGCAGTAATGAACCGGGTAGCTTACTGAAATGGCACCTGTTTTGCTTGTAATTAGTCTAATTCAGTCACTGGTATTTACAAAACAGAATTGGAAGCTTTTCTTATTAGAAAGCAAGAAAGCTGTTTCCATTCAGAATAAATGTCCTGAACTTCGTAGATGGATGGGCTGAGTTAGTATAAGATTGTTTCCTCATTAAGGACATTCTTTCTTTTCTGATTTGAATCCTTTATCTTTAGATTTATTACACAATTGCCATCTAATAATTTGTCACTAAATATTGAATTTAAGAGCATTCCTTAGTAGTTTAGTTGAATATTGTGAATTCTGATTATTGGGGTAAATAAAGTTGATGCTCACTTTTGTGATTAGGGAAAATAACATCCAGTACTCAAACAATCAGCACTAGTGTTCCTCAGGGATGTGTGCTCTCTCTGCTACTTTTCTCCCTCTACACAAATGACTGTATCTCTAGTGACTCCTCTGTCAAAATTCTGAAGTTTGAAGATGACACAACAGTCGTTAGACTCATCAGAGATGGTGATGAGTCTGTGTATAGTTAAGAAAATATAATTTCAACTAACGTGCTCTCCATAAAAAACCTGTATATTGAGAGGGTCAAGAAAAGGGCAGAGAAGATATCTGCAGATCCCTCTCTGGACACAATTTGTTTGAACCTCTTCTGTCTGGTAGGCGCTAATTAGAATTAGAAGTTCTGTCTAATGTGTATACGTACCTATTACTTTGAAACTTTATAACAATTCCTTTTATTGACTGCACATTTTCAGAATAAGATTATCGTCCAGTTGTTTATTGTTATTACAAGTACACTGAGAGCTACTGTACTGAAGACATTCCTTGCATGTCTTACCATGCTTGGCCGATAAAAATATCTGTATCTGTATCTATTTTGCATAAGGTTACTATGCAAAATACTATAAAGATGCTATACTACCCTTATATTTTGCATAAGGATACTATGACACTGTTTCCATAATTTTGTTTCCATATATATTTATTTCTATATATTTTGCATAAGGATACTGTGCAAAATACTATAAGGCTACTGTACTGTCTGTATATTTTGCATAAGGATACTATGAGTCTGTTTCCAAACCATGTCACTTTTACACTGTTCTATCCTATTTTTTTTTCAAATAAAATTGCAGTTTTAAAATCTGTACATTACAGAGAATGTATTTAAGGAGATTTAAATTTAAACATATTTATTTACCACATATTTTAATGCAGCTACACATATCTAAACATATTTAATCCTAAAATACACATTTGTACTTCAATATTTTTCTGCTGTGAATTCTACTGCAACATTTGGAGAAGTACAAAATCTGAATAAAAACTACATTATGACCCAGTGCATGTGATCTAGTTCAATTCTCAAAATTTGAATTATTCAAGCATCCTAATTTTTTTGTTAAATGGTTTTCAGTTTCCAAACTCAATACACATTAATTACTAAAATGGGGACTTCCCGGAAGTCTTGTTTATATGATATTTGTTTAAGCTATTCTATAAACATTAGACTTCTTCATCTTTCAGATTTGTTTTAGATAGGGGGAACATTCTGAATTGGATTTTAAAGTTCTCAGTTTTAGGGTTTGAGTAGGTTATAAATAGAATACTTTGCTTATGATAAAGTTCATAAAGTTGGTCTGGAGTATTTTTGAGTCTTGCTAATCTAGGCTATATTTTGTTCACTTTCTGGGAAACGGTTTCTCCAGTTATAATATAAATATTTTTTTTAACTATTGACCCAGGATAATATAAAGATCTTTATTATAGTTCGATCCCAAAGAGAGATACAACCTCATCTTGTTTGTTGTCCTCCTTACCTGTTCAATAGGAACTGTAATTGCTAACAGTTAACATATTATCTACTAGGGAGTCAGTAAAGGCCAAAATCCAGTGACATTTCAAATCCAGGTTTCAACTGACTTCTGACCTTTGTGGACATTAACACAATTCCATTGTAAAGTGGATTTATTGTAAAGTCTTTCACCTGTTTTGAATCAATGTTAGGAAATCATTTGGGTCATTTGAATATACTCTTAAAGATTATTCTTTGTTCAATTAAAAGTCACTCCATCTATAATGTTGCCTCTCTTCGTCTATTTGTTGTATATCTGTGAAAATTAGTGTATCAACCTTGATTTACGTCTACAAAAAATCTTTGTCTTATGAGCATTTCTTCCTATGCTAACAAAAAACCTATCCAGTGTATTGTGAATTATGTATTTAATTAGAGGAAGAATCTATGATCCTACAGGTGTTCCTGAATTACATTTACCTCACTATTGGCCATTTTGGTTTGGACTGTTAGGAATTGTGGTTTATTAGTATCTAGAAGATAAGAATTTCTTACCTGGTATAATGTAACAGTTCAGAAAGATAATACAAGCAAAGCAGAAGAGCAAATCAGGGTATTAATATATAGCAAACCAAATAGCTTGATTCCTTAGGAGGTCCTATGTCCTTCCAGATACAAATAGAGTTACTTTATTGGCCAAGCTTGATTAGACACACAAGGAATTTGACCTTGGTACAGAAGTTCTCAGTGTACTTGAAAGATAACAGTAAATAAAATAATAACAACTTGAATCAAAATCAAATGAAATGAAATGTATGTATTCAAACAAAAATGTGCATCAAAATGTGCAGTCAGTAGAAAATAACCATAATCTATTGATAAATATGTATATACATTAGACAGAACTTCCAGATTAATTTTAAATTCCTTGCATTATTGTAATCACTGTGTCCTGTCATATAGCATGACAGCTGAATGATGGTATGGGGGAAAAACTATCCCCGTGTCTGGTTGTTTTGGTGCACAATACCTATAGCACCATCCAGAGGGAAGAAGTTCAAACAATTTATAACCAGGGTGTGAGGGGTCTGCAGATATCTTTTCTTCCCTCTCTTGTCCTGTGCAATATACAAGTCCTTTATGGAGGGTAGGCTGGCTGCAGCTATTCTTTCTGCAGTCCCAACCATCTGTTGGAATCTATACCTCTACTGCATGGGAGATTGTAGATCCCAAAAACTTGAAGGACTCTACTGCTGATATTGTGTTGCTCAATGTAGATTCCTCACAAACCACTGTTTGGTTCCTTTGAGCCTTGCACAAGTGTAAGAAAAGCTTCAAAGAATTTATAATCAAAAACACTGAACATATAGCTAAGAGGCACAAACAAACAGCCTAGAAAGTGTAGTTAGAGATAGCTAAATTGCTATAAGATTATATCTTCCTTGGAAAATTCCTTCTTCACATTAGTGAATGTAATTCACTAATTACATTACTAATTACATTCCCCTCATTGTTTTTGCCACCTATGGATGATGAATTATACTATAGTCATTTACATATTATCTGGAATTAGTTTGTGAAAATTAAAGAATGGGAATATAGAGGCCTCTCTAAAGTTTCAAAACAGTAAAAGTAACCCGTCTATATATTTATACAACTTGAATAATATGCCCCTTTGATTAGTCCTAGGTTTTGGTTCAGTCTCTTTTCAAAGGCTGACTAAGGTCAATTAAGTAGTTGATTGGGCCAGGTTCAGATTAATGACTGCCCTGTTTAGTGACTGTTTGAATTTATGACAGTGCTGAAAAAGTAACTTTATAACCAGTCCTTGCACTTAGGACCATTGCAATGTCCACATGGTCATATGATTGTGATTCAAATGCTTTACAACTGGCAGCATCTGTCACAGCTTCCTGCAGTCATGTGATTTCCTTTTTTATATTTTTTATAGCTGGCTTCTGACATGCAGAATTAAAGGAGAAGTCAGAAGTAAAATCACAAGTTGTGGTCATGTGATGCCTCACTTAACAACTGACAATAGTTACTTGATGGTGTAACTATTGGTGAGATGGGTGGCGTATAAACTTAATAAATATTTTTTTAAAATATTTGTTTTTAAAAACAACCATGGTTGAATACTAAATAAACATGGTGGAAATGAAGTCTTAAGCCTGTTCACTTAATTAAAGGGTCACTTAGCAAGAGAGTTGCTGGTCCCAATAGGGAATGTTAAGCAAGGACTTCTTGTACTCATCAATGTTAGAAAATTAACTGAAAACTACAATGGGTTTAACATCAACAATGTTAATTGACAAGTACTGAAATCGGCCTTATTTTGCATGATAATCTGCTCTTTCCTGTGCCATCTCTTTCCTAGGTAAGCTTTACAGGAATTATATTAACATATCTACATAGTTCATAAATAAAATCAGGACATGAAAGCTCGATTTAAGAATGTATAAGGATTTACATTTATCTATCCATTTGGCTTTTTTGTTATATTATCTTTGATAACAGTTCTTTAGGCTGAATGTTGTCATGGTTTTATGATAATATTACAATAACTACATTGAATTTATGTTGATTACATAAATTCATAATTTTGTTACATAATTTTAATAAATTTTAATTTACTGTCCTGTATTATGCTGTAAGCCACCTACAGTCAATGACTGAAGTGGCAGAAAAGCATTTTTGAACAAAACAACTATTGCTCAAATGAAAACTATAAATTTTGTAAATATATCTTCAGAAATAGAGAAGCGATAGGAGATGTGTGTGTATGTATGCATGTAAAGAAAGGGTTTGTTAGCACAAAGTTTCTTGCAGCTGGACGAACATGCTCCAATCAGCAGTTTACCTGTTCCAATGGACAGTGCATCCCAAGCGGGTACAGGTGTGACCATGTGAGTGACTGCACAGATGGAACAGATGAAAGAAGCTGCCGTGAGTGCTTTTCAATCTTTCACAGTAGATTTGGTTTCAGCCCTTCTCTCGTTAGCTTGTTAATCAATTTGTAAGATTAAGAATTTGTTGATGGACAGAAATGAACACAATATTCTTCTTGTTGTCAACATTTCACCACAGATTCTTTCATGGATTAGTGAGGATGTGCTCATAACAGTTACATTGTTCTGAGATTTAATAAAATAAATACTGTTGCTCTATAATGGACTAAGGCTAGGGAGGATCTCTCTTTCTTCCTGATGTAAAAACAGACCAGAACCCCAAATTATGTATGCAATTTTTGGGGTGAGGGTTGGGACATTTTTGGGCTTGGGCTTTAAGAGCTGGAGATTATGTTTTAAAAAATATTTTTGAATATTATGATTTTCTTGATAAATTGTTAATTATTCTGAAACAGATATATTACAAACAAATGCACATGTACCCCAAAATTTATTGTATGCATATATGCCTGTAAGAAGTACTAAAAATCAAACATGGTATGTTCTGTTTTAACTATCTTTGTTTATTATGGTTGGAATGAGATTTCAAAAAGTAAAAATTTGGATTTCTGTTCCAATATAGAAATTGACAGGGGAAAAACTATTTGTCAAAGAAAAAAAGGAGCAGGGGGATGTTCAGGAAAAGGCAAGCTATGGCTTATGAAGCAACACATCAGAGGCCCTTTGTGCTGTAGCCCTCTTTGAGCTGTAGAACAGATGGATGAAGGAAAAAGAGATTTATTAACTGATGGAAAGTGAGGGAATACAAGGCCCTCTTGTCTTCATCACAGATATCTGAAGGTGCCTGGATGGGGCGCAGTGTTCAGACTTTTAATCACAAATTCAAAATGGGATAATCACCTTGGTTGTCTAGACATCCCCTGAATATTAGTTTTTCTAGAAAGAAAAGAAAGATATGGTTCGGATAGTTCAAACTCAGACAAATGAAATTAGACTCAGGGTAATAGAGACCTAATAACACATGGGGAAGTTAAGTTCATTGAATGCACTGCAAAATAGAACAGAAGAGCTTGAAACTACAGTGGTGCCTCACAAGACGAGATTAATCTGTTCCGGAAGAACGCTCTTAGCGCGAAATGCTCGTAAAGAGA
>JANHZU010001651.1:252757-269320 GCA_032468055.1 Acrochordus granulatus
CCAACTTAATGGATTTGTTATGTATCTAAACTGTGTCCTGTAAAAAAATCTGAATGTAAAGAAGCTGTGCAAGCAAAGATAAAATATAAATGCTGCTAAAGGTTAGCTTTATTTTGAGGAACTGGACATTTATATTGAAAGTTTTTTTCTTTTTTGGCAGGAAGCATACCAATATTTTGAGGATTATTCACGACTTTAATGCATTTCTCTTTCAGATACATATTTTGGACAGATTGGTTCCGCCCTGCTAAGATTATGAGAACCTGGAGTGATGGATCCCATGCTTTACCAATTGTAAACACAACACTAGGATGGCCTAATGGCTTAGCAATTGATTGGAGGTTCGAAAAAAATCAGATAAGCCGTTTTTGAACATATGATCAAGACTTAGACTCTCCTACAACAAATACTGCTATATAGTTATAGCTCTCTTTGAAGCCAGACAATTATTTTTGTGTTCAGTGGAAACTTTTAAAATGAGCAGGGAAGAACGTCTGAAACCCAATACTGCCAAATCAGTTGACACTTAAATTTAGCCCAACTCAAAAAAGGGGACATTTTAAATTAAGTTTTCATCAACTTTAAAAAGCACAATGCTGATCCAGAAAATGTAATCTTGGGGCATCATTGTCTAGTCTGTTTAGTCCGACAGGAATCATGCTATCCCTGTGTGGGTGTACTTCCTTGAAAAAAAACCCTTTAAACAAACAAAAAACCCATACTCTTCAAACCAGCTGCCCTGGGGTTCCAGAGGGAATAAATATTGGAGAATAGACAACATTGAGCCAATGGTTTATGAAGATCATTTAATAGAACCTTGTTTCTGACTTTTTTTTGGAACTTTAATTAAGATCAACAAAGATTTGCTGGGAATAATTTCAGTGCATTAATGCAATTTGATAATGGATGACATTTCAATAAAACATTATCTTTTCTTCTAGTTCCTTAAGGCTTTATTGGGTGGATGCCTTCTTTGATAAAATTGAACACAGTACGTTTGATGGGTTAGATAGAAGGACATTTGAACGAATTAATCAGATGACACATCCATTTGGTCTTACTATCTTTGGAGGCGAGTATGACATGAAATTAGGAATGTTTGGACACTTTCCAATCCTCAGCTGCATGAGAACTTATGAGACTGTATATCACAGTACTTTAAAAGGCAGTTATAATGCACATATAAGAACAGCTCTATCCATTTTTTGCTAGTTAAAAAAACCTGTAAATATGGAATTATTTTCCATAACCTTCTCTTTAATACATATGATTGCCCTTAGATAGAGGCATATTTATTGCAGTAACTAGATAGATGAACAGATGGACAGACAGATTCTCAAATGTGTATTCTTTAAAATGTGATTTCCTTAAAAACAGTATATGTTTTTGTATGCAGTATATGTGTGAGAACTATTTTGGGACAAATATTGGGAAAGTTCATAAATTAGTGTCTGTTTGTGCCACTGCTTCATTTTGATGCATCGTGTCTTTTCACTGAAGAGGGATCATTTACATCTCTATTGTGAAAAGAATGCTTTCAAGTTTTCATTTCCTTGTGAGATTAATGGAAAGCCAACTAGAAGGTCTCTCCCCTCCTCAGATGCCAAAGAAGGATAATGTTGGGTTAAAAATCCCACTCCTTCCAAGGGGAATGTAATATCCCTCCCTATTTTGACAGTACAGCCCATGATGGCTGAAAAAAACGAGTTTGAAGAAGAATGCCCCTGGCTGTGGAGAAGGTGATTGTTCCTGGTTTTCCTTCCTTAGACATATTAATATTTTTATCATTCAAACAGAAAAATAATCAGTTTTGTTTTGTTGGGGTTGCAGGTTATGCATATTTTACAGATTGGAGGCTTGGTGGAATAGTTCGGGTTCGAAAGTCTGATGGAGGAGAAATGGTCATTATCAGAAGGGGAATCAATAATATCATGCATGTGAAAGCATATAATGCTCATTCTCAAATAGGTAGGATTATTTGTCACACAAAATATACATGTGTACATCTGTATGTATGAAACCATCCTTTTTTGATAAGATCACAAATTGATGTGATTGTATGCAAAATTGTGTACAGGTACATTCTTGATTCTGAGACAGTTAATGTTGCCACATTTTAATCCTGTGTGGAAGATTTTGTATTTATTTCCATAGGCAGTTGTTAATATTAATTAGTAAACAGTAAGCACATCAGTGGAGCTATTAGTAAAGCAAAACATCTTGTTCAAAGATGACTATCCAATTTAGTATAGATGCTGCTGTTCAAAAATAGA
Source organism: Acrochordus granulatus (assembly GCA_032468055.1). NCBI lineage: Eukaryota > Metazoa > Chordata > Lepidosauria > Squamata > Acrochordidae > Acrochordus > Acrochordus granulatus. Next base: position 255,031 of record JANHZU010001651.1, read on the forward strand.
ATCAAACAAATGTTGATATAATGGACTAAAACTTAATACCAGGTCTTGCTTTTAAATTGATGGAGGAAATGATATGAAATGAATTCTGTGGACCAACAGAGTTATTTCTTCTTGCTTCTAGTATTTTATACTCTTCTAGAATCTAGAAATAGAAAAAGCTGAATTTTGTTTTATTTTAGTCATTACATGCACATTTTTAAACATAAATTATGAAAGGCTAATAAGTTTCTGCTTTAATTTTTCTAACATGAGAACATTAATTTCAATGGGAAAGAGTAATAGTCTTATGTATATGGGCTCAGTAGAAAGTCTGGCTAACTGAAGTATAGCTTTCTCTCCAGTTAGTAATACTAACATAATACTACATAAGTGTGTGTAGCATGGGCTCATTAAAAATGTCAACTTGCTTTGAAATCGGTGAATCTCAAAGGTCTTTAATATTGGTTGAGTTATACTTTCATTTTATTTATGCACTGCTTTTGTTCTTTTCCAGTAATAAATATACATAAATGTATACATATACATATATGAACAAATTATTTCTCTGATCTTTCATGTGTGGATATATTTATTTTTCATGGTATTTTTGAAGGTTCCAACTACTGCAATAGAGCAACAAATCCCAATGGAGATTGCAGCCATTTCTGTTTCCCAGTCCCCAACTTTCAGAGAGTTTGTGGCTGCCCCTATGGAATGAAGCTGAGTTCCAATCAGATCACTTGTAGTGAAGATCCATCCAATGAACCCCCAACTTTACAGTGTGGTTCTTATTCCTTTTCTTGTGGCAATGGACGATGCGTACCCAGGTTCTATCGATGTGATGGTGTGGATGACTGCCATGACAATAGTGATGAACAAAACTGTGGATCCTTAAGTAAGTGTTGCTAATAGATCCAGAAATGACGTTGTTTGGAAAATGTGATATGGATGCATGTCTGAAAGCATTGACATTGTTAAGGAATTAAACAAATGACAAAAAAATAGTTCATCAAGCAGCCCCTCTGCCCCCTCTGGGATAGTTTTGCTGGGAATTATGAGGGCGCACAGATGAATCAGGAGTCTGAGTCTCGCAAGTTCCTTCTCTTGAACTTCTTTCACTTAATTTACACTGTTTACGCAGCAAGAGAGAACTGTCTGCTCTGTTGTGAGATTTCCTGTGCGAGCTCATGGTGTGGTGCTCATCTTGCGAGGTGCTGCTAGTCAACCAAAATAGATTTTATTAAAAAATTTTTGCTTGTTTTGTGAAAACCTTGTGCGCCAAGATGCTCGCAATCCGAGGTTCCACTGTACTTTATATCAAAACTGGTTTCCAGTTACTTATTGTTCTTTAGAACCAATCTTACTTTGAAATAAGTGTTTTGGTAAGATAAAAGTTAAACTGAAAGGTGGAGAACTAGGGACATGTAGAAATATTTGTAAATTGCTTTTAAGATCAAACTTTTCAGTTTTTAATATGTTTGAGTGTATGCCTCAAATAGGATTGCACAGTGTTTTTATTTCAGCTTTTGATACTGTTTGCTCCTAGAATTACAAAAGCACAGCTCTGAAAAGATTTCAGAGCAAAATTTCTGATGAGTAAGAACAGTGAGAGGAACTTGGACAAGATGAGAAACTTCGTTACTTGAATTTGTGACCACAGATTAATATACTGTGGATGTTTCTCAGTGACTTTACATTTTAAAACTATTTTGACTGAAGAACATTTCAATTTGATGTTACTTACAGTAGATCAAACATTTCTATCCTGCTTTTCTTCAGGTTTTGATATAAATTATCAGTATTAACCAACAAACTATAAAAGGCATAATAGTTTTGAAATATTTCTAAAATTCAAGTTTCTTCTAGAACAGAACCTACCTCTTATTTGTTCAGCAAAAGTCTATGGATTCCAGAGTTTTTCTTCACATAATGTTAGATAATATCAGTTTTAGGCACTTTAATACATAAGTTGAATGAGTTTGCATGCCATGGACTTATTTCATCACAGAAGGCAAGGTGTAATTCACAAAGTGATGCATGCATAGAAAGATAGTCCTAGTAATCTTGGGAAATTATTAATGACACATTGATATTTATAATCTCTTTTAAAATTTTCAGTAGGCATATACAATCATGTGAAAAAGAAAGTACACCCTCTTTGTGACTCCTATGGTTTTATGTATCAGGACATAGTAAAAACCATCTGGTCCTTAGCAGTTCTTAAAAGTAGGTCAATATAACATCAGATGAACAACAACACATGACATATGACACCATGTTATCTTTTGTTTTACAAAAAGAAAGCCAAATGGAGAAGTCATGTGTGAAAAACTAAGTACACCCTTACTGCTTCCATAGATATGAAGAGGCTAAGGAGCAGCCAGGTCTGCTAATCAAGTGCCCTTGATCAAATGATCATCAGCAAGTGTGTCTACCTCTATAGAAGCTGAAGTTTTAGGCATTTGCTGGTCTCCAGCACTGAGATGTGTGTTAACACCCTGTCAAAGAGTAAGCATATCATCAATGATCTTAGAGAAGCAATTATTGCTGCCCCACAATCTGGGAAGGGTTCTAAGGCCATTTCCAAACAATTTAAAGTCCATCATTCTACAGTGAGGAAGATTATTCACAAGTGGAAAAATCTTAAAGACAGTTGCCAGTATTCCCAGGAGTCGACATCCCAGCAAATTCACTCCAAGGTCAAACCGTGCAATGCTCAGGGAAATTGCAAAACTTAAAGAGTGACATCTCAGACTCTACAGGCCTCAGTTAACATGTTAAATGTTAGTGCTCATGACAGTACAATTAGAAAAAGACTGAACAAGTACAGTTTGTTTGGAAGGGTTGCCAGGGGAAAGCCTCTTCTCTCTAAAAAGAACATGGCAGCATGAGTTCAGTTTGCAAAGTTGCATCTGAACAAATCACAAGACTTCTGGAATACTGTCCTTTGGACAGACGAGGCTAAAGTGGAGACTTTTCCTACCAACCATCAAGCACAGTGGTGGAAGGGTGATGATTTGGGCTTGTTTTGCAGCCACAGGATCTGGGCACCTTGCAGTCGTTGAGTAGACCATGAACTCCTCTGGAAACCAAAGTATTGTAGAGTCAAATGTGAGGCCATCAGTTTGACAGCTAAAGCTTTGCCAACATTGGGTCATGCAACAGGACAATGATCCCAGGCACACCAGCAAATCTACAACAGAATGGCTGAAAAAGAAAATAATTAAGGTGTTGCAATGGCTTTTGCAATGGCCCAGTCAAAGTTCAGACCTCAACCCAATTGAAATGCTGTGGCAGGACATTAAGAGAGCTGTGCATAAACATGCATAAACAAATGCCCACAAACATCAATGAAGCAATGTTGTAAAGAAGAGTGGGTCAAACTTCCTCCAGAATGATGTGAGAGGCTGATAAAGTTATCTGGAAAGCAATTACTTTTAAGTTATTGCTGCTAAAGGTGGTTCTACAAGCTACTGAATCATAAGGCACACTTAGTTTTCAACACATGGCTTCTCTGTTTTGGCTTTCTTTTTGTAAAATAAATGATGACATGGTGTCATATGTCATGTATTGTTGTCCATCTGAGGTTGTATTTACCTACTTTTAAGAACTGAGAAGAACCAGATGATTTTTACTATGTCCTGATAGGTAAAACCATAGAAGTCAAAGAGGGTGTTCTTTCTTCTTTCACATGACTGTAGCTGCAAAATGTATATGTAGTATTCTTTTAAATTCACATAATCCAAGGAGATATAAAGATTTGTTTTATTCTTTAATAATAGTAGAAGCAATCATTGGTAGTTCTTAGTCTACGTGGAAGTCACTGCATATTGTAGAAAGCTTTCTATCTTTTATTTTTTGTTCAGATAATTCTTGTGCTACATCAGCTTTCACATGTAGAAATGGCCAGTGTATTCCTAATCGGTGGCAATGTGATAAGTATAATGACTGCTTGGATAATAGTGATGAACTTCATTGCCCTACGCAAGGTCCAGTGTCATGTCCTACAACCTTGTTCACTTGTGATAACAGCAAGTGCATTCCGAGAGTCTGGCTTTGTGATACTGATAATGATTGTGGCGATGGGTCAGATGAAAAGAACTGCAGTAAGTACCAGATTAAGAAAGAGCTGAATTCCATAGTTTGTAGCTATTTAGATGTGTTTGCATTGTACATCTCAGAATTCCTAAACATATGGCCTGTGGCCAAGGTGTTTAGGACTTGTAAGCTCTCAACAGTTGGGTGGCACAGTTTTTCTAATTTTTCTCTGTTACTTATGGCGTAAAGTGATAATCTGTACATATATTTTGTGGGTATTTGTGATGGCCTGCATGACAGACTTTGTATTAAATTGGACCTTTTTTTAAAAAATGTGTTTATAGCCTTCACAGATGCATGTGAACTTGGTCAGTTTCAGTGTCCTGATCACAGGTGCATTGATCCATCTTATGTTTGTGATGGAGACAAGGATTGTGTGGATGGAGCAGATGAACATGATTGCAGTTAAGTATCAGATAAGTTATATTCTATTTTTTAAAATTATGCTTATTCAACATTATTTATATAATTAATAAAGTTATAAGAACAGATAAAAACGAATGCTATAAATATAAATATTTGTTCACCGTGGGGCTTCTCAGTGCTGTCCCCCCTTGACCCTACAGTGTTTAGATATATTAAGGCTGCAATCTTGAAGATGTAGCAGGGATCATAATTTTTGTTGTTGCTGCATTCCTTTCCTCTCCAAAGTCAGAAAGTTTATTATTGTTTTTTGCTGTCAGAAAAATTGAAAGGTGATGCTCAGCGTTTTCCTAATTTTTCCATCCCCCAAACTGAAAAAGAATATATATCATTTCTCTCCAGTCTTTCAATTATAAAGTTTTGGGATTGTTGGATGCTCTTAAGATTGAGTCTGCACACAGTACAGTTAGATTGCCTTGGAACTGTAATGAAATTCAGAATTCCTTAGTATGTGTGAGAGCTATTTAGAAGTTCTTGAACTGCAGATGCAGTGATCCAACTTTGTAGTTTTTACTTTGAGATGCAAAGAAAGAAGGGGAGAGATTTCTTGATACTCTGTTCTATTGTGCTATCATCTTGTTTTATGGTCTTTCTCTATTTTACTGTAGTCTACAACTGTACTTCAACTGAGTTTAAATGTGCAAGTGGAGACCAATGTATTAGGAATTATTACCAGTGCGATGGTGTCTTTGACTGCAATGATCATTCTGATGAGGCTGGCTGTCGTAAGTATAAACAATCCATTTCTGTATTATTAATGAAGTGAACCTTCTGAAGTGAACTAGGGTTGAGAACACTTGCTCCAGGCAAGATGAGATGTCAACAATACCTGGTATTTATAAACTCATAATGTAATTTTCTTAGTGCAAACATGACATGGGATAGTTCTGCATGTTCTGGGAATCCACATTTGAATTATAATTTTGTTTTTCTAAAGTAATTGTGTTTGTAGTTTAGAAACAGGTATAATTTGGATGTTATGCTTTATGATAATTTTTCCCATCAGTTTAAATGGCAGGTGATTAGATTCTGAGTCTAAAAAAAGATTGACTCCACTGAAAATAATGCCAATAAGAAAGAAAAATATTTGAGTAAATAAAAATGGTTAATTATTACAAAATATAGATAGTATAATCGTATCAATATACTAAATGATCATATTTTGTATATGTGCATTTTAATATATATGAGCATTTCTTTCTAAAACTGTAGCAAAATTATTAGGCTACATTTTCCCCAAAAAAAGTTATGGCTGTCACTTGATTGTACATGACAACCATATTAATTTCTTCAAGCAGAAATATCCTACCTCTGAAGGATGGCTTTCTTCATGTGTCTGTTTTCTTTTTAAAAAAATTTAGTCATTCATATCAGAAATTAATTAATGATCAGGTACCATTCAAACCATGCTGATTGTTTATCTGCCCAGTAATTAAAGGCTTTTGAATAGTAGATTGGTTTTAGAATACACACACATACAGATCTACAGGCATTACAATTATAAAACTACAATTTGCCTGTTTCTTCTAAATCTTTTGTATACTCCCCAAATCTGATTCAGAGGGTAGAAAGATTCTTTTGATTATATATAAGGGCAGGCACATGGGAAAAGCAAGAGTCAAAGAGTATCTTCAATGAGTGACAGGTATCCAGTTGCATGAAGCCTTCTACCTACATTGAGTGATTATGAATAATTTGCTGAGAGGAATTTTGGGCTAAAATAAATTTATTTATTTATAAATTACTGGAGAAATTTTATATTTCAAAGTAGGCTTAAGTTCTTTGAAGAGTTCTACTTATACAAGGATGTTCTCAATGCCATTTGCTAAAATTGAATTTCTTGCACATAATATTTTCTTATATGTGCAAATGAGCCTTGCTGTTAATTACTTGCTGTTAATACTTCTGTTAATACATAACAGCCTTGCTGTTAATACTTGTTGTTCGCTTTTCACCTTGGTGGGGTCAACAGGAAGATTATTTTGTTAGCAGTATCACTTTAGTGATTCTTAAAGGACAAGAATTATATTTATTTGCTCTGTTACCTTTGATTTGTTTGCTATGGATGAAGGATGGTTGACTAATACAATAAACAAAGCTCTACATCTTTAATGTGACTTCCAGCTACAAGACCATCTGGAATGTGCCACCAGAATGAATTCCAGTGTCAGTCAGATGGCAATTGTATCCCAGCTAACTGGGAATGTGATGGTCACCCAGATTGTGTAGATGGCTCAGATGAACATCACAGATGTCCAGCTAGGACCTGTCCTCCTTCTCTTTTCCGCTGTGATAATGGAAACTGCATCTTTCAAGCTTGGGTCTGTGATGGTGACAATGATTGCCGGGATAGGAGTGATGAGAGAGACTGTCCAACTCAGCCTTTCCGGTGCCCTAGCTGGCAGTGGCAATGCCCAGGCCACAGTATATGTGTAAATCTCAGCAAAGTATGCGACAATCTTGTGGATTGCCCTAATGGAGCTGATGAATCACCCCTGTGCAGTAAGTTCATGTTTAATGTACAGTTCAGAAAAAGTGGTTTGTGACAAAGTGGTTTAACTATTACATCGCTTCACCTCATCGTAAAAATAAAATGCAAGCAAAAATTCTATAGTATACAGTTCTAATTTCTCAGAGGAAGACTGGGATTATAATGATAAATATATTGTTTTGCATAGGATCACTCCTCATTTTTATTTTTATTTTCAGAATAAATGCATGAAGCGGGAGAAGTGGAGAGAAATGGTCTGGCCAAAAATACCTGATGAACTATATAGCTTAATGGGGATTTAAACCCAGATTTCCCTGGTTTCAGTTCAACAGTCTTAATGACTATGTCATACTGCAATCTAAGAGGTTGCATATAGCTTTCATATTATTGGAAATATCATTAGTTTTAGGCAGTGGCTACTTGGGGCTATCTGTATGTTATTAACTTGCTCTAAATGTAAACATCCATTTTTAAGTATGTTTTTTATAAATATGGTTTTTATTTAGGTCAGTGTGACTTTAATATGTTTCACTTCAGGCTTTACTATTCATATCTTTAAAACATGCTACATTTATAATTTAAGATTTGAACTTAATCAGTAGTTGCTTTTAATTTAAACCAAATTTAAACCAATCTTTAATATTTTCTTTAATATTTCTAACTTTTATCTGCAAATGAAGACATAGTGTATTGATTACTGATAGTGTTGATTTAAACTTAATTCTAACTTCTTTCTTTCTTTCCTTCCTTTTTCTAATCAATCAATGCAAAATCTCAGATGAGCCTCAGCCAGGTATGATACTAAATCATATTAGATTCACAGTTTGATAGATTCAGATTACATTTGTTAAAGGAAGGCTTGTATACAAAAACAGGGATAATTGCTGTAATTGAGATTGTTCTTTCTGAATCAAACCAAAACCCATCTAGATGAGCTTTTTGTTTTTTCCTTGGCCTACTAGGTGCCCATAAGAAGCTCTCAAGCAAGACATGAACATAGTAAAATGGTTGTACTTGTGTTCCCCATTCTCTGACTATTATTATTTAATGGTTGTTTTAGTGGAAAAGGACTCATAATATTTGATCAGCCATGCTCTTATTAACTCAGCAAGTCACCTTTTCAAGAAAAAATCAACTCATCCTTCTTATGTGTCAGGTATCTCCTTAACCAAAAGTAATTCCTTTTTAAAAGTGCAGTTATTTTATTAAGGAGAAAGTTATGAGTTTCCAAGAACTCCAGCAACTGAAATATTTCCCATCTGCAGCCAATAGATTCCCAAGTACATTATAATGCAGTCTTCTTTATTTTCTTTTTGACTGCCATTCTGTGAACCAGTGAATTGGTGTGTCTAGCTGCTGATGAAGGAGTTGCAGATAGTCATTTATTAAACCATCTCTTGAATCCTAATCAATCTGGGAATCAAACTTGTTTACAATCCAGAAAGGATTGATTAAACTCTTTTCATGTATACACAGAGCATTGCTAAAGGAAATAGGGGACACAAGATACCAGTTTGCCTTATGTTCAGTGCTTATTTTGTGACTAGCCCATAACATGTCTTCAAAATTCCAAAGATGCCCACTGACAAAACAAGCTTGGAGACCCCACTTTGATGTAAAAGTGCAGAATGCTTCAGCCTGCCTTTCATATTCTAACCATGGTCACATAAGCCAAGGAGAGGCAAAAGGAACTAAAAATTATCCAGAGTTTTTTTGCTTTTTCATTTCTGTTGCAGAATGACCTCTTGATTTTGCTTTTAAAAACCCGGTCCTAAATGGCTTGGCTCTTTTCTTTTGGTGTATCTGGTTATGTAAATGTATATTATGATATGTTATATAAATAGGCCTTGAATTATAGTAACTGCTAAGTTGTGATTAAGTCATATCCTTTATATACTAGAATGTGAGGGAAGGGTAACTTGCTTTCTCTGTTTAGTAGGGTTTAGAAAATCTGTTTTCTTTTGCTGTTATTGAAACCAGTAATAGAATTTATTAGCTTCACCCAGATAGAGGAGAGAAAGATCATTAAACAGAGCTGAGCATTCTCTGACTATTCATTGGGAAGACATAAAAACATCAGCTATTCAGTCACCATGACTGTTTTTCCCTTGCCACATTGCTCTTTGCAGTGAGGAAAAGAAAAGCAAACAGAAAAAGGCAGTTACTGAGCAGGGAAGTGGCAGAACAGCTTCTTGGGGTAACTGTGGAGGATATGAATCATGGAAGATACTGTATTGCCTTGGCTATAGAGTGTGTGTGTGGGGGAAGGTAGGATGATGTAGGAGCTTCCACCAACGTAAAATTACCCTGCCTCTAGCTCTAGAGAAAGGCTGCAAAATTAACATTGTAGATAATTCTTTCTACTAAAAACTCATGCCTGTTTCATGGCCTCATGGGATACAGTGTCAATCTCAAATGGATGCACCAGTTGTCTGTGGTGGGGGCCATAGGATGATTGTTGAAAGACTCATCTCATGAATTAAAAGTAGGTGACATACATAGCACTATCTCCCATTTATTTACAGACCAGGAGACTTGCTTGGATAATAATGCAGGCTGCACACATGGATGCATTCAAGGACCATTTGGAGCTCAGTGCTCTTGCCCATTCGGCTATGTGCTTGCCAATGATTCAAAAACCTGTGAAGATATTAATGAATGTGACTCTCCTGGATTTTGTAGCCAACACTGTCACAATGAAAGGGGATCATTTAGGTGTTATTGTGATGAAGATTACATATTAGAATCCAATGGGAAGACATGCAAAGTAACAGGTGAGGAAACTCTTACCCAGTGAGAGATTTAAACATTGTCCATCACAATTCATTTGAGCTTAGGCTGCTAGCATTAGCATATTAGTAAGGCAGATTATAATTTATCTTTACAAATTTGATTAAATCAAATTGAATTGTATTTTAAAAATAATTATTTAAAGATATTGTTGAGATGTTGAGATATCCAGTTTCTAAAAATCAGTATCACAGGTAAGAAAATGTTTTTGCTTCTGGGTGGATCATACTTACAACGGAACCTGAAGCTTTTCTGTTCAGATGGCATAGAACAATTGCTTACCAAAGGAATGTTGGCACAATATAATCTCCATTTCTGTCACGAGCAGAACATTTATCTACTGTATTTTAGAACACAAGAAACTGACCTCAACTGAATTGATCTAGCTCAGTCTGTAGTGATTGGCAGCAGCTTTTTAGATTTCACAGTTCAGCTTGAAACTGCTGGGTTTAAACCTGAGATTATTGGCATGCATATTGTGTATTTGGTCCACCTAACACCATCATGGAATTATGCCTTTTTTAATATTGTGTAATGGCCTTTTTCAATGGACTGCCCTCTAGATGTTGATAATTAAAAGTTTGTTTTTAATTGCTTGTTTTTGCAGAATCTAGTAATCTTCTTTTGATGGTGACAAGCCGTAACCAAATTGTTGTTAACAATGTAACTTCCCAAGCACAGAGCATTTTTTCCTTGATTCGAGATGGAAGGAATATAGTTGCTCTTGATTTTGATTCAGTGACTGATAGAATCTTTTGGTCTGATAACAGCCAGGACAAGATTTGGAGTGCTTACCAGAATGGAACAGACAGAAAAGTAGTAAGTCTCTTGCTGATTTAAGACACTGATTGCATGTCCAAATTTTATGGAGCACTAAGTATACCTAAGTCCTTGTAAATGAAGAGATTGTAGAAGGGTTAGGCTAGTGAACATACACTACACTGGAGACAGAATTAATAAGAGATCCATGTTTCCTGAAGACATTGATTTTGTTCATAAACATTCATTTTAGACTAAAAATTAACACCTTTTTCCAGTGAATTGATGATCTTTAGGGAGATTTACAAAATTTCAATATAGTTAGTCTTGCCATGGAGGAGAATATAAATAATACATGTTATCTACTTTTATGAAGGAGTAGTAAATTAATCTACTCCTATTCAGTAATAAAATATTATAGTTGTTTTTCATGGCTTTGGACAGGTTTTTGACAGTGGTGTCACAGTCACAGAAAGCATTGCAGTGGATTGGATAGGTCGCAATCTTTACTGGACAGACTATATCTTGGAAACAATTGAAGTCTCCAGACTTGATGGGAGCCATAGGACTGTTCTGATCAGTGAAAATGTAACAAACCCAAGAGGACTAGTTTTAGATCCCAGAACTGAGTAAGTTTAAAAAAAAGTTGTTGACTCCTGTTTTCTAGTTACATGCAGTAATTTTTTTGTTCAATGGTCCTCTTTGCAGGGGACACTACAGCAAATAATTATGAAATAAACTTTAGGGTTATTATAACATTCTGGGCATTCATGTGGGTGTAGTTGCCAAATCTATTGTTTGCTTATCATGATTTCATGGAGCATATGAATGCATTTGAATCTCACCAACATCATTTGAAACCGATGTTGCATCCGGTTCACAGCTCAATTAATAGCAGCAAATTACAGGATCACATCTAATTTGAAAAGCAGAATATCCATTTATACCACATGGCCACCTTAAATCTACTCCATTGTAAAGCAATGTCTTGTATAAGCAGAAAATGCTTCACTGTTTATCAAATCCTGTAATCCAGTATATTGCAGTAGCATTATTATTCCCATATTGAAGCAGGGGACTAAATCTGTGAAATAATGACTAGCTTAATGCTTTATAGTGGCAGAGGTGAGATGGAGCATCTGGATTTATAGTATATACTCGGAAAATGAGTACCAAAAACATGTACAGTTGCTGACCATAAGGGGGTTCTGATACTTCTAAAATTGTTCTGTTCGTGCTAAATATGTGAATATTGCTGTAGCTCTTTTTGACCATTAACTTATTGCTTTCTGCAGTGGTCATGTGATGTTTTGGACAGACTGGGGTCAGAATCCCCGAATTGAAAGAGCAAGTATGGATGGCACATTACAAACCACCATTGTCAGTAATAAGATCTATTGGCCCAATGGACTCTCCATTGATTACCCTAACAAACTGCTATACTTTGCGGATGCCTACCTTGACTACATTGATTTCTGTGATTATAATGGAAACAACAGGCGGCAGGTGGTGGCAAGTGACTTGGTATGAAAAAAAGTGAAATAAAAAGATGGGGAAATGGATGACCAGATTGTTCAAATATTTACTATTCAATGCCGGATTTTGTACATTCTATTGGCTGAAGGAGAAATGTTCATGGCTGAGAAGAACTGGAATCTTTATCGCTCCAGGATAAATCCAGCAGCCTATCTAATTTATTATTGCAGGCTTTTGAGTGCTAGTATATAATTAGCATCTAAATTACAGTATATTTATTTATTTATTTTACACATTTCTATGCCGCCAATTTCCAAAGACTCTTGGCAGCTTACATAGATTAGTAATTATACAATTGTGTAACTAACACCCCCCCCTTGCTGGCTGGCGATGTTGCATCCAGGCATCTCCGCAGTTCCTGCTCCACCCATGGCAGGAGGGTCGTCACTCGATTCTTGCAGCTCGACTTGCCCATTCCTGCCGTAGCCAGCCAGCTCCCACCAAAATGGTACCCAATTTATCTAATTGCCAGTTTTTATGTGCTTTCAAACTGCTAGGTAGGCAGAAGCTGAGGCAAAGTGACAGGAACTCACCCCGTCATGCAGAGCTGCGGACCGAACCTGCCAGCATGCTGGCCATTTCTAGTTGACATAACTGGCGGCACTAATCTGCTGCGCCACCACACCGCTATATCACATGATTTAGGGCCACGTATAAAAAAAACAGAGCTTGCTTCCTCAATATAATGATGATATAATGCAAAACTGTTGTGTATGTTGTAAGCCATCTGTTGTGCCATAAACTTTCCATGAGCTTTATTTCAGCAAGCCTAGGAAGATGCCTAGAAACCTCTATTTTCACATAAACAGTCATTTCAGGATAACAATAGCAAGGACATTGAACGGTAATGGAAACTTTTGTCCTTTTTTAAAAAATAGATATTGCGGCATCCTCATGCACTCACTCTCTTTGAGGATTTTGTCTATTGGACTGACCGATACACCCATCGGGTCATCCGAGCAAACAAATGGCATGGGAGAAACCAAACAGTAATGATTTATAATATTCACCAGCCTCTAGGCATTGTGGCAGTCCATCGTGTGAAACAGCCTCCTGGTAAGATTGGTCAGCAAAAAAAGTAAACAGCTTGTTGTTAAAAACATTTTTAAAAAAACACGCTGCAATGACAATCAAGCTCTCTGTTGCTTCATAACATGAATTTTCTTTGTGTAAATATTAAATAGACTTGTATTTCTCTCACTTAGTAATTACTATCTGCCAATGAGTTGAGGCTGCTGATCACCATTGAAGATAAATGCCCTCTGAGGCACAAATAATAATAATAATAATCCCTATACAGTATGTACCCCTTCATGGATCACTGCCTTGTCATAGTGAGGGGACTTGCATGGCACAGTGAAGTTATGAGCTATGCCATGCAGAGCCACTCAAGACAGACAGATCATAGTGGAGATTTCTGACAAAATGTGATGCACTGGAGAAGGAAATGGCAACCCATTCTAGGATCCTTGTCAAAAAACCCCTGTGGACAGTATCAAAGGGCTAAAAGATAAGACACCTGCCTCTCAGGTCAAAAGGTGTCCAATATGCTATTGGAGAAGAGTGGAGGGAAATTATAAGTAGCTCCAGAAAGAGTGAAGTGGCTGGGCCAAAACTGAAAGGATGCTCTGCCGTGGATGTTTCTGGAAGTGAAAGGAAAGTCCTAGGCTGTAAAGAACAATATTGCATAGGAGCCAAACATACAACAACATTGCATAGTTTTCCAACAACCCAAGAGGAGACTCTATGCAAAGGTATCACCAGATAATCAACACTGAAATCAGATTGATTATATTCTTTGTAGCCAAATATGGAAAAGTTCTATACAGTCAGTAAAAACAAGACCTGGAGCTGGCTCAGAACATGAGCTTCTTATTGCAAAATTCAGGCTGAAATTTAAGAATGTAGGGAAAACCACTAGCTATTCAAGTATGACCTCAATGATATCCTTTATGAATATACAGTTTTAAAGGATTAGAACTGGTAGACAATGCCTGAAGAATTATGGAAGGAGGTACATAACATTGTACAATAGTAGTTACTATGTTGTTCAGTCGTGCAGTCGTGTCCGACTCTTCACGACCCCATGGACTGCATAACACCAGGCCCCCCTGTCTTGCACTGCCTCCCGGAGTCTTTCCAAGCCCACACCAATCACACTGACTATGCTATTTATCCACCTCATCCTCTGCCATCCCCGTCTCCTCTTCCCTT
>JANHZU010001651.1:283156-295139 GCA_032468055.1 Acrochordus granulatus
ATGATGATAAGAGTATGTAGCTAATAGTAATATGTAGCCACTATTCTTTAGTTTACTTGGGTTGCTCTATTTAAACATGTAATTTGCAAAGGCAGTGTCTGTCAAAATACCAGATGCAGAAACTCTTAAGAGGTCTGCTTCATCTTAATCCAGTGGCACAGTTTGTTCTCTTTTACTATGGGATAACAACCTTTATTTTTGAATCAATATATAGAGAGGTGCGGTGGAGCAGCGGATTAGTGCTGCCAGTTATGTTGACCAGAAATGGCTGGCACGCTGACAGGTTTGGTCTGCAGCTCCGCATGATGGGGTGAGCTCCAGTCACTTTGCCTCAGCTTCTGCCTACCCAGCAGTTCAAAAGCACATAAAAACTGGCCATTAGATAAATCGGGTACCACTTCAGTGGGAGCTGGCTGGCTACGGCGGGAACGGGCAAGTTGAGCTGCGAGAGTCGAGTGACGACCCTCCTGCCGGGGGTAGAGCGGGAACTACAGAGATGCTCAGATGCAACATCACCAGCCAGCAGGGGGTGGGGGCAGGATTAGTTACACAATTGTATAATTACTAATCTATGTAAGCCACCGAGAATCTCCAGGAATTGGCGGCATAAAAATGTGTAAAATAAAATATATGCACATTCCCATTGATAATAGTTGGAACTAGAAAAGAAGAGGGTATTTTAAAGTGTTTTGATGACTAAGATGATTTTCACACTCAGAACTTTTTTGTTCCGTGTTATCCTGCTTGATGTGTCTTAAGATTTGGGAGCTCCAGATGGCATTGCCTTTGACTGGATCAACAACAGACTTTATTACAGTGACTATCTCAATCAGACAATCAATTCAATGTCTGTGGATGGATCTAATCGTACAGTAGTGGCTCGTGTCCCAAGGCCAAGGGCCATTGTCTTGGATCCTTGCCAAGGGTAAGTTGCCCATTCTATATAATAAAACATGAAATTTGTCTCCACTACAGCTTTTCTCTCTTTAACTTCAACTTCCCAACCATAATAAGGCAAAATAAATGTTCAATTAGTAACTAGAAATACCCAAATATTTCTTGTGTCTAGATAAAGATTCCTTTTTGAGAATACATTTCTGTGCAGAACATTCTCGGAGCATTATTGGTTGGAAGGCATCCTTCCTTTTCCTGTGCAGCTAACTAAATTTATTTGTCCTCCAAAGAAAAGGATAGAATGTAGCTGTGCCATAGCAAAAAAGCTTATATTGCATGTAGGGCTAGATAATACTCCCATCTAGCCTCCATGTCTTCTGAGAAAAGGCTCACTATTGTAATCTAGGCTTCTTTCTCAAAAGAAGATATTGTGCATCACATGGCTCACTGGGAGATACAGTATTATTTGTCATTGCAGTGAGAATGGTTGAAAGTTGAACAATTTACAATTATAGCATTTCCTACAGAAAAAAATAAATAGTAGTAGTTCTTTCAGCATTCCCAACTTCTACATCTATGGAATAGTTGCTCCCATGCAACTGAGGGCATAAGATTATCTGGCTACCCCTTGGAATTTCTGAAGCTTTCTCTCCTAGTTGCTCAGTGCTTCCTTTTAAAAAGGGATCTTCCTCTGATCAAGATATTTTAGGGTAGGATGATCACAGATATAATTTGTACTGCTGTAACTTTTCACAATTTGTCAGCTCTTATAAGATAGACCAAACTAAGAAAATAATGGCATATAGGTCAGGACTACTTTTATTGATGCAATTGTAGTCACAGAATCTTGCAAGTCTTTTCTCTTCCTTCACTTTAACTTTGTGGGAACTAAGGAGGGATCTGTCTGAGACATTTTCTCAAATTAATTTCATGGAAAGGACACAAGCCTGCTCATCTAGCCGTTGCCTTGCTAATGGCTCTTTCTTCCATCATTCAAGGCCATTCTCTATGTCCTCTACACAATGGCAAATAGAAATGTCTCCTTGGAGGCCTCTTTTCCAGTTGACTGCACCTAAAAGAAAGTCAAATAGGGGAAAATAGATCAGGAAGTAGCAGGAAAATGATTGTGGAAGAGAGAACAGCAGCTGGGCAACAGACAATTTGACTCAGACCAAAATGTTAACTTATCATTATTTTCCAGATAAGCCATACTGTGGTTTTCTGTTCACTGTACATCCTAGTTTCTCATATAATAAGGGGAACTAAATGCACGGAATTTCAGACTTTACTATGTGTTGGTGAATATGAATCAGAGGACTGAACCATCATGTATTAATTTCAGACAACCAGTTTTTAAGAAGTTTTGTATAATGCACAGTGTGAATTTTTTCAGTGTTGTAAAACAATCATTTCTTTGTAGCTTGATTGTAATTTAATTTGGAGCAAAGATGTGGATATCTACGACTATTGGTGTCAGTGGGTGGCCTGTTGTGGATCCCCAGCTTAGATTTACCTCCTGTTATGGCATGATTTAGAACTGGTCATGTATCTCTTCAGCTAAGTCTGAAAGGTACAATATGCTGTTCACTTTCCCCAAAATATTGTTTAGGGGAGAAGCTATGGTTCAGTTCAACCAGTGAAAGTACTGAGAAGCTCCTGAAGCCCCTTTGCTCTTCCTATATTTACTTGTAGATATAAGTGGATTTTTCTGGTAATTATTATGTGTTATCACTAGGTACATGTACTGGACTGATTGGAGCTCTAGTGCTAAGATAGAGCGAGCAACGCTTGGAGGAAACTTCAGGAGTGCTATTGTAAGCACCAACTTAGTATGGCCAAATGGCCTTACTCTGGACTATGAGGAACAGCGACTTTATTGGGCAGATGCAAAATTGTATGTATTTCTCATTGTGTTTCATTTGCTTACTGTTAAGCATTTTCATTCAATGCACATATTTAGTCTTTCTGTAATAAATAACAGTGTTGAAAAATCCATTCTAAATAAACATCAATGACTGAAAGCAGGAAGAGATGCCTTTTGGTGACCATGAGCCATAATGGACAGAGTAATGACCACAAAGTGGATGGGGCCTGATGTCATTTACACTGAATGAGCTGAGCTTCTCCTCCATAGATTTTACTGAGGGAGATACAGACTTTCTTTAATTTTTAATAGAATTCAGCAGATCTCAGGGTTTAAATTTTCATATGTTTCCCACATTAATGTGGTGAGATGCCATGAAATTAATTTTCAGCCACTGTGGAACTGCTAGAGAAGAGTGCAGAGAGGGAATCTGGAATTTCCATAAAAACTTGGTGCTGTAGGTTGTTCAGGTTGTTCACCTAGATGTAAGAAATAATATTAAACAATGTGAATGTTCAGGGTACATGACAACCTTGAAATCAATGATAAAATAAGTAACAGTTCTGCAGTATTTTCCCTAATGCACTTAAGAAATGTTGGAAGCTTGTGTTTTATATTCAAATGCTAATGTTTTCTACTTGTTTTAGACAGAAGATTGAACGCAGCTCCCTATCAGGTACAAATCGTGAGGTTGTCATTAGCGCTGCCCTGTATCCATTTGCAATGACCTTGTTTGATCAACACATTTACTGGACAGACTGGAATAACCAAATTGTTTATCGAGCCAACAAATATGATGGGTCAGATCAAATTGTGATGGTATCAAACTTGCCAAACAGACCAATGGATATTCATGTTTGGGCCAAAAGCAAGCAACAGCAGTGCACCAACCCTTGCAACCAATTTAATGGTGGTTGTAGTCACATCTGTGTGCCAGGTAAAATATTGTGCAACAGAGAATAATATATTCAGTTGTGTTAGAAGGATGCGTATGAGCAAAATATCTGATCAGCTGAATTATTTATTATTTTAAATGCTTGCACACTAGGAAATCAAGACACAACTGCTCGGCTCTGTAGCATATACACACCAATCTAGATAGCTCAGCCTTTATAAAGGTATCAATTGTTGAAACTGAAATGTGAAGTGTGCTACTCATCCCAATATAGTTTACTCTGAATGGTACCAACTCAGTTGCCACTTGATTCTTCTAACTGGAGATGTCAAGGATCAAACCTGGGGGGCTTCTGCAAAGCTTGTCCTTTGCAGTATAATATCTAGATTACACTGCCAGATCACCAGTACTCAACAATGCTGTGGGAAACAGGCAAAACATTCATATGATATGCAAGCCCATGGTGACTTGCTCTGTTTGTCACTGGGGTTGGGTTTAGACATCTGTCGATTATGGGAAAGAACAATAGTCTAGGTATAGGGAAGATTAATTGAGTTACTGATGATTCACATGTTTAAATAAATGCCAGTGTTGGTGGAAGGCAAAAAAGTCTTGATGATTGTCTGAAATATTTTTAATACTGTATTCTTTTCTTCTCTATCATCACTACCTTGATTTCTAAAGTTTTGAAACCAATAATTAAATCCCTACAGATGCAAAATATAGGGGAATACAATAGCTGTCTTTAGTCATATGCTGAATGTTGTGAAATCATTATATAATTTAATCTTAGTTGTAATAATTGTAGTCCTGAAAATTCTTTTTTCTATAACAGCCCATTTACAAATAGAGCTCATTCAGACGATATAAAAAGACATGCCTGTAAAAAATATTGTTTAAGGTATTATGTGATGCATTGTATGACATTTTGGTAATTCTGGATAAATATTTGAAGGATTTAGGTTTAACATTTGGGGAGAGGTTTTATCTAAAGACATTATTAACCTGTTCTTTTGTTTCTGGTGCAATAAAATATAGGCCCAGGTGGTGCAGAATGTCAATGTCCTGCTGAAGGACGCTGGTATTTAGCCAATAACAACAAGCATTGTATTGCGGACAATGGTACCAGGTGTGGAAGTAGCCACTTCACTTGTCTTAATGGTCGGTGCATCTCCGAAAGCTGGAAGTGTGACAATGATAATGACTGTAGGGATGGCAGTGATGAAGTGGAAAGTGTGTGTGGTAAGCATTTCTGTTGTTAAAACCAAAGCTGTTGCCCAGTTGCAATTGTTTTTAGAGAAGCCATGTTGAAAAAAAATAAGAGATAACAGTATCTAGTCAGAAGTCCAATGGCTTGTTCATAGTGCAAAGCAGAATTAGTTTAAGATTTCACTACTTTCATGAAAAAAATGAATTGTTCAAATTCTTCCTTGGATTAATGAAGGAGAGAAGGTAGAAACATTAAAAGTCACTGACTCGTAAAAATGTAAAAAATCTAAGGGAACGACAATGCATTTGGAATTTTAAGGAATTGTATTCAATTTTGGCAGTCTTAAGAAGTTTATTTTGTTTCTTAAAGAACAAGGTTTTACATAAAGGACAAAATACATAAATTATTTCTGATAATATTTATTTTTTCTTAGATTGTAATTGTACTGCAAATATAGCACTCTATCTTATCTTCATGGAGTGAACAGTTTACCAAGCTTCTCAGGATTGTTAACAAGGGAAGAGGTGTCTGTGTGCAGAATCATGCCCAGATGAAGGGCAAGGGTTTGTTCCCTTCTATTAATACCCATTGAAAACACTGAAGCAGATCCCTTTTTCTTTCTTTTTCTTTATCTGTACTGTTTTTAGCACTTTTTTAATTTTTTTCTTTTCTTTCTTTTTACAAGCACTTTGTTTTACAGCTATATTTGTCTTGACAGGTAAAACCAATTCAGTACTATATTTCTTTGATGTATTTGTCAAGGCTCTTTGAGTCCCTTATGTCAATGACATTTCACATTCCTTTCCTTCAGCTTTTCATACCTGTCAGCCAACAGCTTTCACCTGTGGCAATGGACGATGTGTCCGCTATTCTTATCGTTGTGATCACTACAATGACTGTGGAGATAACAGTGATGAGGTGGGATGCTTGTTCCGAACTTGTGACCCCCAGACAGAGTTTACTTGCAGTAATGGAAGATGTATCTCTCTTGATTCCGTCTGCAATGGTGTAAACAACTGTTACGATAATGGCACTTCAGATGAGAGAAATTGCCGTAAGTTGATTAAGACTATGTATTGTCCCTTAGGTTCTGATTCTTCACACAACCAAAAAGTAAACTTGGTTAAAAAAAAAGGAAGTGTTGCTTCACAGAAGCCATCTGATTTGTTTGAATGTATGTTTACAGGAATCGTGAGAACTAATTGGATATTCTTTGACTATTACTGCCTATGAGAAATGTTCTCATTGGTTTGTACAGTAAAGGATATTTCTTTCAAAGAGTGCAGACTGAAATATAGAGTATATCTAATACTCTAATTATTTGATAATTATCCCAGGGGATTCTACTGATATTAACAAGAAACTTAGCATTTCTTAGCATTTCTGTGAAGCAACACTTGCTTCTTACTTTTCTAAGAAACCGAATATGAAGCCAAAAACATGCTTAAGTTATGAGTGACTTGTTAAGAGAGAAACAAGTCAGGGTATCTAATTTGTATGCAGTAGAAAAAAAATGGAGTGTCTTGATTTGTTCATTTGTGCTTACAGTCAGAGGAACCAAGCAAGGGCATTCAAATAACATGGATTAGTATGTCTGTATGGTTATATAATATGCAGAATAGATAACTAAGCACTAGTTTCAGAGGACCATTCTCATATATATCTTGGAAACAACAGTATCACTATTCATCAGGCTGCTGACAAACTAGAGGGTCATATTTTATATTGGCAAAATATTTTTATTACATCCTGGAAGAAAAATTTTCATAAATACTATCTCATTTAATACCTTCCAATACCAAATCTACTGGATGGATATAGCATTGTCAAGGAACAGTAGGAGATAATGCTACTAGGGTAAAGCATATAAAGTTTGTTAGAATAGTAAAATAAGGTAAAAAATAAAAAATAATTGAAACCAATAGCTGCATAATTATTTTGACTAAAAAAAGAACATAAATTTTGTAGTTTATGGATAGACAATCCAAGTGGACCTCCATTCATGCTCTCAGAGTTTCTGTTCTCCTCTTCCCCTCTGCAATCATCTGCTGTTTTTCAGATCAAAGATCTTAGGATCTTTCAGTCTTTTGATAGACAGAGAAAAGAGATGAGATACAAGAAACAGAGTCCACTTAGAGTTGCCCTAAACAGTGAGATAGAGGCATCTATCTATCTGAGGGTATATTCTGTTACATTAATGGAAGGGATCATTGGATCCAATCTTTTCTGAATAGGATCCAATCTTTTCTGAAGTTGCCACTCAACTTCATTGTCACTTTTAGGATTAATATTTTAGCCTGCCTATAAAAAGGCAGTATTATACTGAACTAAACTGAATATAACAATACATCAGATAATTCTAATTGCAAGAAACATATTGCACTGCTGTTTGTAATTGCTTAAAAAATGCCTTATGCTTTATAAAAAAGAAAAAAAACTTATTTTTGTCTTAAAGCTGAACGTACTTGTCAGTCTGGTTATACAAAATGTCAGAGTACCAACATATGCATTCCTCGAACTTATCTTTGTGATGGGGATAATGACTGTGGTGACATGAGTGATGAGAGCCCCACTCACTGCGGTAAGCTAATGACTCTCATAATTACACTCCTTCACTTCATGCTTTACTATATCAGTTTGGGTAAAAAGCCAAGCATTCTTGTACATTCTGTTCTTTTAGGAATGCAATTGAAAAGACGCAATTGAAATGTATGGTGTGTGTGTGTGCATAGATGGGTACGCAAGCAAGTCTGAAGCAAATTACTGATAATCTGGAATTTAAGATGAAAGACATTCTCAAAATGAGACAAATTGGTTATCAAGCCTGAAGTAAAAAAATAAAGGATTACATCTTAGGCGGACTCCTGAAATGTTTACATTAAAAAAAACTTTAAGTCTTAGGTTTATCTCCTTCCATTCCTTCAGAAACTCCAGTCATAGAGGGATCATATAACAATTAATAAAAGGATTTGCAAGAATAATCCTCCCAAGTATGACAAGCTAAACTGAGATGTGAAGTCTTTGGGCTCAAATCTAAAACTTGTATATTGCTCCCCTTTTTATTTATTATGAAGGAAATGTACTTGTTGTGCAGGATTTTGTGCCCCCTTGATTCTTAGCACCCTTAAATGGAGATGCATATGTTCTCCATTTGCATTTCTACTGAAGGGTGTTGGGCATCAAGGGCTCCCAAAATTCTCTTAGGCTATCTGGGCAATCTATGTAGGTGCAGAGAGCTTCTGACTCAATTTTCCAACCTAAAAGTGGATCACTATATAAAATCTAGGGTTGTAGTAATGCTATCCTAAAGGCAGGACTGATTTTTGGTTTATTGATTTTGGAATCAGGATTGGAATCAGGATGGGAATAGCAGCGGTTGGCCTCCAAGAGGCATTCTGCTTCCATTCCAATCTGTATTTTCATATTAATCTTATATGTTATTAAATCTTTGTCACATATTATTTTTGAATCTTAAATAATCTGCTTTACTCAGTAAAGATGCTGGAAACTTGGACAATTGGTTGATTTTTTGTATCCCTCTTCAATAGCTGGAAGTTTTCTTTTAGAAATCAAGGAAAGCTTACAAAAAAGAAATTGTAAATTATGAATGCTTTCAACTATTTCAGAAATTAATATTTCTGAAATAGTTTCAGATTATTAATTAATATTTTATTAATTAATTAATTAAACTATATTCTAACTGTTTTCTTTAGGTACTTTATCTACATTATAGATATATTTCACTGCATCTTCATATCTTTCTATTCTACCTCTCTAATATATTTGCTTTCTGCTAAGATCTATTTCTTTTGTTTTAAACCTGATATATCCTCATTGTGATTTAGAGTTGCTCTTTTTCACCAGAGTTCAGTTCACCTTTCATCTTGTTTAGTTTGTTTTCTATTCTTGTTCTGCCAAAGTTTTAATTTTTGCTTATGTGTTCCTGGCTGGACTTCTTCCAAAAACTGACTCCATATGAGGGAAATGACTAGAAGGACTTTTCCTTCATGTCAGATCTGAAGGGGGGAAAACAACACCTCTCTTTCCCCAATTTTCTCAGCTGCTGCCTTCTTTCCTGTTACTCTTTCTCAGAAGGGTTATTTATCCCTAAGTTTTGTGCTTTCTCTTTAGTCCTATACTTTGTGGCTCTTTTTATTCATCTCATTTGTCATGAGACTTGTGGCTGTAGATCTCCCAGGAGCTATCGTCTCTTGTCTTCTCTTCCGTTCCCCTCCTGCCCAATGCTGCTGTTTGATTGGCAGCTGGGTCATCCTGATGCTGTCAGAGGGCTAGGAAGGGAGGGGAAGAAAGGAGCATAGGGACTTAAAATCTCCTCAGGCAATCTACCTTTCTACAGTCTTATCTATTGTCTCACCAGTTTTCAGCCATATGGTCTTAAAATGCTAAGGGATGACCAATAGCGATGCCAGTTGGATGTGTGTTTGGGTTGAGGCTTTCCACATCTGGCAAAGTAAAAATGGAAGCTTGTGGTCCAGTGGGTGTCTTTCTAGAGAGATCTATTGTGGAGAAGTATTATGTCTTACAGTCTGAGTTATGAATTGGGTCCATATCTCTCTTCCACCATGATTTGCCAGATAGTTTTAGACAAACCTAAAACCTAGTTTTAGACCCTTCATCAGTTTACAATTTATATGTCTTCTAATCCTAAAGCACTATAATTTTTTTTAGCAAGAATTACTAAGCTAACATATCAAGCAGTTCAACCACCCAAGAGCACAATATTCAGGCTAAGGATTGGTAACAATCATTATGGAGTCCAATGCAATTGCAAAAGAAAACACAAAGATAAAACAAGATTTTTCTCTGCCTTTACAGCCTCGCTGACTTGTACCAATAGTGAGTTTCGCTGCACATCTGGCCGTTGCATTCCTGCTCATTGGTACTGTGATCTAGCAGTAGATTGTGCTGATGCCTCGGATGAGCCTGCCTCTTGTGGTAAGTGGAAGGCTATGAACAATGATTTAGAAAGGTTTACCCAGGCTACCAAACTTAAATGAGGGAAATTAAAACTATAAACCAGTAGTGATCTACCTTAGATGTGCCATAGGCTTGCACACTGTCAGATATGTTAAAGAAAAGAATGTACTTCTGTCAATCCCAAGAATTGAGTTTCCTGAACAACCATTGATACACCCCATGAAAATATAGCACACATCATGAAATAGTAATAAATTCACACTGCTAGCACTGCCATTATTGTAAAAAATATATTGGAGTGAGAAAACATTCTAAAGAACTTTTTTTCATGTTAAGTTTCTGGTTTGAACAATACAGCGGCCGTTTTGGAAGACTGAATGGCATAGTGTATGCCTAATCTGAGAAAGGCATACCTACTAAAACCTCAAAAAAAATCATGACATGCATTCTTGGAAATCAATGATATACATTTAATTTTTGCACTGTAACAATTTTACCAAGCAGAAGTAATGTCATTTTACTTTGGATGATACTGTGTTTTCCACCATCCCTTGCCATTAACAAGACTGAGCATTAAAAAACAGTATTTGTCTCTGCCTATGGAAATGTAGGAAATAAAGTTTGAGCAGTATCTTTCAAAATGTGAAATATGCCTTTTGCATAATCTGTGAAACCTTGTATATTTTTTAAGCTTCTCCTGAACGGAGCTGTACAAGTAGCCAGTTTAGATGTGATGGTGGCAGATGTATACCAGCTACATGGATCTGTGATGGTGATAATGACTGTGGTGACATGAGTGATGAGGACCAAAGGCATAGCTGTGGTAAGTTCCATGAAACATAAAGCTCCAAGACTAAGCTGCTGTTTTATTTAATGACTCAAGGTCTAGATTGCTTTCTGGTAATTCTCCTGTAAATGGCCAAGAAGACATTAGCGGTGCAGATGGTGGACTGATTTAAATGGCATGAGTAACGTACTTTGAACAAATTGCTGGAAACTTGTGCTTTGTTCTAGCAAATCGCAGCTGCTCAGCCACTGAATTCACATGTGTGAACAATGCACCTCCCTTAAGAAGATGTATTCCTAGGGCTTGGGTTTGTGATGGAGATGCTGACTGTAATGATGCTTACGATGAACATCAGAACTGCACTAGAAGGCCATGCTTGGACAATGAATTCACATGCAGTAATGGACTGTGCATCCGTAACACTTACAGGTTTGTATGTTCTCTGCAGACTCTTTCAAAAAACACAGGCATGTGCTAAAGCTAAAATATTAAGAGTAGGTGACTTACAATTCTCTATAAACACTGAACTACAGCATTGTTCGTTCTTCACTATTGGCCAAGCTGAGTAACAGCAGTGAGAATTTGAGATTCAGCTATGTCTGGAAGACCATATTTTGTTTATTCTTACAATGTAGTTCAGCAATGATAGACTTTGGCCTGGCTGTCAGCTTCACATTTGCATAGATATAAATCTATGACTAAGAGTTCTAATTGTCAGATTAAATTCCTTGTTACTAAGACTGCATCCAGTCAAAAATAATCTCAACGTTATCATCTTACTTTATTTTTCCTCCTCCTTTTTTTTGCTGGGCAGCTGGCTGGGCTGGCACAAGAATTAATGTCATATTTCTTATAATAGTAAAAGGTTGGACCTAGACTAAGAGGAATAACGTACTCACATGGTCACAAGAAAAGGGTGGAAGTGCAAAATACAGATCTAAGCAATAATGATTTTTACAGCAAATAATCTAATTTATTTGTTTTATTTATTTATTAATCAAATTTACATGCCACTGAACTCAAAATGGCTCTCAGCGGCAGAGAATTTGGGAATGGGAGGAGAGAGAAATCTATGGAGGATTTCTACGGACTGGAAGAAGGCAAGAGCTCAAGGCCTAAGATTACCCTTTTATCACTAGATCTCTTTTCAGCTCAAATCTCTCTCTCTCCATGATTTCTGTGTCTAAAATTATAAATAGTCTATAGTTTCAAATAATATCATGACCAGTTTGTCCATGATCTGCATATCATGCTACTGTTTTCCCAAATCCTATGCTTTGTATTAAATTCCTTTGGTAGAGAACACATATATACATGTGAATGTTAGCAGAGATGTTGCTACTATTTTTATTTATATACAGCATTTATTAAATTTACATGTTGCCCATCTCACAA
>JANHZU010001651.1:312222-323861 GCA_032468055.1 Acrochordus granulatus
AGCCTTTTGGATAAAAGGTGAAACGTCTTCTACTTGAAAAATCCAATCCAGATGCCTATTTTTTAAACTTTTGTTGCAATGAGCAGAAATGATACAAAGAGAATTCTAGCATTGTTGTAGGATTTCCCCCCCAGTCTCTAAAATCTGCTGCATACTTCTCAGTTCTAGAGCAGATCCTAAGATTGGAGGAAACAAGAGAAATCAAATACACACTTTATTCTGTCTGATTTGCTTTCTTAAACAAAGTTTTGTTTTCTTATTTTTATTCCATAGTACATGCTCTACCCAATCTCAGTACAGGACAAAGCAAAAAAAAATAAAAAGTTACCTTATAAAATTGTAAGGTGTTACTATTTCTAAACCCATCTAAAACTCAGGACTCAATGAACGAATGATGAGGAATATTTTAGTAATGGGGAAAAACATCAGTTTACAAGAGCACATGAAATGAGATGATGTAAGAAGAAAAAGATTGAAACATGATTGCATAATATTATAAGGACTATGACATTAAAGCTAAATTTCTTTTCATCAGCCACTCGCTATCCAAATGGTTCTTATTGTCCACATTCAATGTTTGAGTGCAAGAACCATGTCTGTATTCAGCCACATTGGAAATGTGATGGTGATGATGACTGTGGAGACGGGACAGATGAAGAACTTCAATTCTGCTGTAAGCTGAAGATTTATTTTTTAAGCCCACTCCTAGGCCCAGCTATCTTTGGACCATCCATCTTTGAGATGTCAGAGTATTAGATTCAAGTTTATTTTATAATTGAATGATTGACTGGCAACTGCATACTTAACTTGCCATATCCCAACTGCCACTCACGTTCAATATTAGCTTATTGCACAACATGGGGACAGTGATTTTTGAGCACATCCATATACTCAGATCTAGTTGCACAGTCTTTTTGAACTTGGCACATTCATTTTTAAAGATAATGGTATTGATGCATCATGCAGCAGATAAAATATACAGATTATTAAGCATATGGAGATTCCTGAGCATGATAGAAAATCAAAAAACGTAATCAGGGAAGGTGGACATTTTTCATGTCACTCTGAGGAGAATCTCAAAATGTTTTCTCAGATCTACTTGTGATAGAGATCATCATAGGAATAATATAAATTTGACTTTTTATTTATGAGTTCTGAGTCATGGTTTGATTTATATTGGGCATATAATGTTCTTAACAACATAGCACAATGCTGAATGAATATATATACCACCACAGGACTCTGTGTGACAACAGGGTAACTCTAAAAAAAAACAGAACAGAACTATATTTGCCATGGATGAAAGCCAGTAAAAGAAAAATTGACTTCAAATTTTCTTTCCAGTCTCAGAGCAGAGCTGTTGTTGAGGGGCTGGAAAAGAAATTCAGAAGCCATTTTCTGTAAGCTTTCCTACCTTGTATTAACTAGAATTAATACTGGCCATGCATTAACCATATATAATTGGATAGAAATAACCCTGATGTATATAATTACTTGTCCCTGATTATGTTGAATTTAAAATTCATGTTTATACTAGTCCATCTCCTTAAATGTCTAAGTTCTACTAGTAGTTCAGAACTACTGTCTAACGTTCAGGAAATATTTTGAAGCAATGACCCATAAACAATATTTAAATTCTTGTGACCTCTCTGATTTCAGTGGACATTGTCTGTGAGCCCCCCTTCCGCTTCCGTTGTGGGAATAATCGCTGCATCTACAGCCATGAGTTGTGTAACCAAGAGGATGACTGTGGAGATGGAAGTGATGAAAAAGAAGAGCATTGTAAGTTTATCCATTTACCTGAGCTACAAGAAATAATATATTAATTTGCTGTTTGTTGTCTTAGTTTCAGGTGATCATACCTATACCTATATTTACCCTCTTGTTTTGTCCACATAGTTTGCAGAACAATAATTTATCAATTATTACACAATTAAGCCATGTGTGTGTCTCTTTTATGCAGGCAAAGAACCTACTCCTAAACCTTGCACTATTGAAGAATTCAAGTGTGATAATGGGAATTGTATCCCACTGCATTATGTATGTGATAATTATGATGACTGTGGAAACCACTTTGATGAGCTGGGCTGCAGTGAGTACTGTTGCAGTTGCACAAAAACTGTATTTTTTTTTCTTGAAGGATTTTGCAGATGGAGTGAAGTGGAGCTTTCAAGTTTCGGGGTGGTTGAAAATTATAGGGAAAGCCAGTGAAATAAAACTATTCTAGAAATAGAAAATGTCACACTGAAATGTGATGTCCCTACTACTCTTTCTTCTTATTTTTCTCTGTTTCATTCATTTTGGTACCACCATCCTAATAGCTAAAATTTGAATGCAAACATTTATCTCCATGACACAACTTAAAGCAGCCTTCAATAACCTAGTGCTCCCCAAATGTCTTAAATTACATATTCCGTAATTCCTTGTCCATGCCATTTGGGGATTATAGATGCTGAAGACTGACACATTGAATTATGAAAGACTGCCTCAGATTATAGTGAACTATGCTGCCTCCACATCACTCCCTCTATCCTTCTAGCATTTATTCAAAATAAATTAGGAAGAAGAATATTTACTCTGCCAGTAATTTTAAAGAAACTGTTTCTTTTAATCAGCATTACTGCATGTAACTAATGGGCAACAGCGAATACAGTCATGACAATTCATATGTAAATTTAAAAAAATCATCTCTTCAACAGAAACAATGAAATGTGTACATCAAATAAACCTTTCAAAGATTTTTCTCCCATTGATGTTAATAGAGTGAACAGCAGTGGTTTTTTTTTTTGTAAAGCTTCATATGTGTGAGGCATAATGGTGAAGTCCTGCTATCAAGAGTGGTCTTATACTGGTGGGATATTTTATAGTAATTTTATGGATTTGACATTTTTGTAAACTGGTGTGAATGTTGGAATTGGTGGTCTGTATAATTATGGTAAATAAAAATAGAAACAGTAAAAGAGAAATATGTATTGCTGGAAACAAGAGAAGTCAAAGTGATAGGACTTCACAGCTTGCTCCTCATCAATACCAGTGAGAATTCCTCCATTAATTGTTTGATGATGACAGTTTAACCCATTAAATGACAATTTAGTCCATTAAAAGGCCATTTGAATCTCTCTCTGCTTTTCAGCACCATCATTATAAGACAGTTTAGTATGTGTATTAATTTTAAAATGGTTCAGAACATAACCGTTTTGAAAAGGATTCACAATTAATGTATTGCATCTTTATAAAGCATAATTATGACTGATTTTAAAAATAGCCATAATTATTTTCTGCCCTCAAATAATAAATAACAGTCAACCACAACTATTACCATAATAATAATGGTATTTTCAGTCAAATTTGCTTTGTGAGTTTTGATTTCAAAATTAATTTTCTTTTAAGAAAAGAGGGTAAAGTCAAAGGGAAATTGGGGAAAATGCTATGCATAGTACATTTTTTTGCCTTTTTCATTAAAGCTATGTCTCCCTCTCCCACTCTTTTTCTTTAAGATCCTGGAACAAGCAGAACGTGTGCTGAAAATATCTGTGAACATAATTGTACCAACCTAAATGAAGGAGGCTTTATATGTACCTGCAGGCCTGGATACAGCCCCAGTGACCTGAACAGGAATAACTGTGATGGTAGTTTTCATCTATACCTTGTTTTTTACCTGATGAATGATCAGCAGCCAGTTTCCTTGTGTCATTAAAATTGTACATTGTGTTTTCCACCCAACCTCCTTAACCAGTTCTGTTTTAAAAATATTGTGGGATTTTTTTTTATAGTGCTGAATTCCTATGTCACAGAACATTTTAGATAGCTGTTGCTGCTGTCTCAGATCCTGTATTTCTCCCACATCTGCCACATCTTAAGTTTGATATTTAGAATTTAGCCAGGTTCAATGGTGTCTCTTCTGAAGATTCATGTATCTAGAAGAGTTTGTGATACAAGGTCTGTTTACCATTCAAATGAACAGTTTTGTTGCTGGCACTGTTGCTACAGGTAGTCACATTTAATAATTTTAGTTATGATGGTGCTGAAAAAATAACTTTACAACCTGTTCTTGTAATTAAAACCCTTGCAGCATCTTTATGGTCACGTGATCAAGCTTTGGGCGCTTCACAACTGGTGTGAATTTATGACCATCGCAGTGTCTCAAGGTCATACAATCACCATTTGCACATTTCACAGCCAGCTTCTGACAAGCAGAGTCAATGGTGAAGTTGGCAGTAAAATTGCAAGTCATGGTCACATGACATCTCAGTTAACAACCTTGGGTGATCTTTTTATCAATTGAAGCAGAAGTAAGGTTGTCAGTCTGTCATGTTGATGTAATGTCTTGCTTAACAACTGCATCACTTAATGGCAGAGTTGTCAGTCCCAGTTGTGATTGTTAAGTGAGGACTACCTGTATTACAGTTTTCACTATGTGAAGACATGTACTTGGAATGGTAAATTAATATGGTAATTTACATTGATTTTATTCATTTTCACTCATGCAAGCAGCTAAGCAAATAAAAATGGTTGGTCTAACATGCTGTTGTCTAAAAACTGAATATCCTGACTTGTTTTTGGAAACTTTACAATCATCTTTGTAAAGTCTTACGAACAGAGCAATTTTGAAAATTACTACATAAGAAAAGGAGGATCAGTAGTAAAGATGGAAAATAGAATGGAGCCAAAGAAAAAAAATAAAGTCTAAGTAAACTTCCCAAAGACATTGGGAGTTGGGTGGCATATAAATTTAAGAAATTGTTGCTATGTTGTCATTATTATTCTTAAAAAAATACAAATTGACATAACTATTGAAAGATGGTGAGAGGAAGAGATTCTAGTGGAAGGATACTGCCAGTGCAAACCCAATATCATTTGCCTAGCTTAGTCTTAAAATGAAATCAAAGTGAGCAAAACATTGCAATTTTTAGAATAGAAGATAGGATCTCAAGAAAGGCATTTTTTCTTTTCTAAAGAAAAATGAAAACTCAATTTTTATCACTGATTTCAGATGTCAATGAATGTGAAATCTTCGGTACTTGCCCACAGCTTTGTAAGAATGCCAAAGGAAGTTATGAATGCTTTTGTGCTGATGGATTTCGATCTGTTGGGGATCAACAGGGAAAGCAATGTGCAGCCAATGGTAAGAAAATCCAGCATTTCCCTAAAATTATTTATTTTGTACAAGTGGCTAGATACAGCAAGTCTGAAAGGAGAAATGCAGATCAGACAGATCAGGGTAGAGATAATGAGAGATGCCAACCTGACTGGCTGGAGAGATTTTCAATCCTACTCAAGCGGTTTTCATCCAAACTGTTAGTGCCATTGAGGTGCTAAAGCCGACAGTAGCACACTGGGCATCCCCACTGAAAGGGAAAGATGTTCTGGTAAGAACATACAGTATCACAACAGTTAACATCAACAACCAGGATGGGACAGTATTCTAACTACAGAAAGAGGAAGAGGGATATTTTTGTCTAAATACAAAGCTGTATAATAGGGAACCAGATGATTGCTGCTTGTGAAAGCTCCTGCTCTCATAAAATATATTTGTTGTGAAAGTACTACAAGGCTCTTTGTGTAATTTATACTGTAAACTAACACAGTTCTTCCCCAGCCATCTCCATTTATAATAGGAAATCCAGTGATGGAAATTATTTTAGTTCAGAGCCAAGATGCAAGTTAATTATGTTATATCCCTGTTTCTTGAGCACTTATTGTCACTGAGTGATAATAGGGATTTTAAAATTGAGACCAATTTTAAAGTTGTTTGTAAGGTGACATAGGAATGTCTTGTTCAAAGAAACAATGTGAAACATTTCATTGAATTAACTAAAACTTTCTATAGGTTGCTAAATTGCAACTTTCACTTTCCTTCCTTATCAGCCAGGCTAACTGGAATATGTTCAGGATGTCAGTCAACATCAGGACTGCCACTGATTCTACAACCATAATTCTAAAAATTACTAACAAGCTTATCTATGATAACAAGAGGGCTACAAGTGGAAAGCATTTTAATACTTGTAAACCAAAATACTTTGAACAAAATAAATTACAAGCAGATGGTTTAAAAATTCCTCCATTAATTATTTGAATTGCTGAGTTCTAACAACAAAATATTTTCTTTTTCAGGTAACCCCCCAATCTTACTTCTACCTGATAATGTCCGTATTCGAAAATACAACATGTCATCTGAAAAATATTCAGACTATATTGAAAATGAGGAACACATTCAAGCAGTAGACTATCACTGGGATCCTGAAGGAATTGGCCTAAGTATGTTTTAGCTTTTGGTTATTAGAAAGGAAGTTCTTTTCAAGGATGTAGCCACAGGAGGAAAAAGAGGTTGTCTAGCAGAGAAGCAATTTCTTCAGTCTGAGAGAATCTGTTTTCCATGGATTAATTATATAAGTTATGGGCATGTAACATTAAGATCTTCATAAAAAATAGACATAATTATAGCTTATTTTGTAAGAATGTTGTGAAATTTAATATTTTGAATCACTTTCTAAAACAGACTTAAATAGAATGACTGCAGGAATCAGAGCAGCATCTTGTTGTCAACTTCTACCATTTTTGGTTTAGCAATATACCAGAAGATACCATTTATTAGGGACTAATGATAGAGCTTTTCCTTTCCCTTGCAAATATAATTTAGGGAGCCATGATTTTAGCATTGGATGAAGTCATGGCTGTTTGTTTTAGATTTTACTAAACCAGCATTAGGAGAAAATATAAAGAAGTGAACTTTTGATCATCTAGTAAGCTAACTTCCAGTGGACTAAAGACAAATTAAGAATACTGTATTAAAAATTGGCAAGTCTCCCAACCTAGTTACCTGTTTATAAAGAGTTTTCCAGTTTGTTAATTTTTACCAAGTGTCTGTTGAAATTCTTGTTATTCCAAAATAGTATATCTCTGTGAAGCAGTTCAAAAGGTTTCTGCACATAGATGCTAAATTTCTTAGCTTCAGTAATGCTGATCTTTCATTCATATATTTTTAAATCATGACCTGCTCTGCAATACCCAATGTTTCCTAAATATAACAAAACAGATGAATAATATACGTATCTACAATATGTATATCATTCATCTATTTTGCAAATAGTCAGCAAGTTGAAGGCTTAACAAAAGACATTCAGTTGGGTGCCCTATATCAATTCTGCTTAGTCTAACAGAATCACATAGTGGTCTGATTCAAATATAATGTTACCCAAGGATTGTTAAACCATAATTTGTTGAACAAATCATGCTGCATCAAAATTAAACCAATGTATGCATTAGCATAATGTGTAAACTGAGTTATTGCATTCTTTTATTAATCCCATGTTTGGGATGTTAGACACTTAGTGTTAGACCCCTGGTAAACCATGTTTTTTTCCAGTGACAATATAAAGAGATATCTGAACTTTCCTAGGTATTGTATACTACAGCATTCTTGGACGTGGATCAGAATTTGGCTCCATCAAACGTGCTTATATCCCCACATTTGAAAGTAATGGAAACAATCCTGTGAAAGAAATTGACCTGAACCTTAGATATTTGGTCAGTCCTGTTGGTTTAGCTGTGGATTGGGTTGGCAGGTAAGTGCAAAAGTTAAATAAAAGTGATTCAGAAAATCATACATATATGTACATACATAACATGCATACATACATACATTTCTTAGTTTGAAAATGTAAGAAATACTGTGCAAAATACTTCTTGAATGCAAATTTGTACAATTTGGGTCAATGAAGTGAGTAAACTTTGGGGGACTATATTGTTATTTTTATTGTTAAAATTATTATTGCCTCTGAAGGCTATCATGGACAAGCTAGTGATATTATGATATACAGGATCAGAATCTTAGTATCTGGGTCATTTTTCATGCTTGGAGGACATTAGAAAAGATTTGTATTTAACGGGCCTATTAAACTTATTAGGTAAGCACACTTTTTCCTTTATTTCCAAAACAAAATTAACAGAAAGTTGTGGCGGAATTTTAGCAGTATGATTTTTCAATTTCACAGCTGCAAAAAAGGGGTGATAGGCTGTCAATTGCTTGTTTCCTCCACTGACCTTTCCTTGAAGAAATCACTGCACAGCATGAGGAGAATCTTGTTGAATAGATTCTGATTTGAAAAACTGCCTGATTCATATCAATTGAGTTAAATATAAGGAAAACTGCAGAGGGAGCCTCCCAGATGTCATTAAGCTACAGTTTCAAGAATTCCTAGATAGTATTAAAAAAAATCTGTCAAGCTATTTCTATTTCTACACATATAGAAAGGCAGAAATCAGAGAAGAAAATTAAGGTAGTCCTCATTTAGCAATCACAGTAATGACCAAACTGGAAATTGGTCACTAAGCAAAGTGGTAGCTAAATGAAAAATCCCCATTACCATGATTGTGCTTATAATTTTATAGAGGGTAATCATATTAACTGATTAGTGATGAACAGGTGATGAGAGAGATGCTGCAAAGGTTGTAAATGTGGGCATTAGTTACAAAGTTACTTTTTAATCATCACAACTGCAAACGGTCACTGTCTGAAGTAGTTACAAAGTGAGGACTGCTTGCCTGTGAAAATGGGGCAGTGATGAAAGAGGAAATTGATTCTACTGATAATTCACTTTTAAAACGCTGTTTATAATGTTATTTTCATAAGGTTAACCTGTTTGTCCCTGTGACCTACATGTTTATTACTGTACAATAATACTGTTAAACTGTTGGGATTTATTTAGCATCAATTCACATATTTCCAGATTTGCATGAACTTGTGGAGGTCTTGTATATTGTAAACTATGTTAGACATTGGAAACTTTGGACTAGTCCATCAGATTCCATTTATTTTTCTTTAGTACATTTGGAGAGGCAAACTGCTGCATAAACCTGTTTTGGCTATGCCTACCATGGGCCAGACTAGACTAAAGCCCCCAGGATTTTGGTCTTATGAGCATCTTTGGGATTTTAAGAAGATATCATTCACACTTTTGGGAATTGCCTGCTGAAGCCCATTCACAAAAAGTCTGCTATGGGGGGAAAATCAGTCACATATTTATTTAACCCAGCGTTAAATCCACTCAACTCTTTGATGACTCTGAGCAATCTACAAATAAATAAGAAAACCATACATACAAAAATACTATAGCCAACCTGAAACCATTTCAAAAACCACTAAAAAGGCCAAATTAACAGGGATACCACAATTATTTATGGAAGAACAATAGTAATTTTTTGAATATCATTAGGGTGAAAGTTGTATGAATCTTTGGGGAATATCATTCCAGAGGAACTTGCACTGCAACAGAGAAGGCACATTTCCTGAGTCCTGAAACACAAATTAGTCCTCAGGTTATAACCATAGTTAGGACTGGAACTTGTGTTACTAAGCATTGTGGTCATTAAGTGAGTCATCATATGACCACACCCAATTTTACAGTCTTTTTCAATAGTTGTTAAGTGAATCACCATGATCATTAAATGAATCATACAATTCTTAAGCAAATCCAGTTTCCCCCATTGACTCTGCTTTTTGGAAACTGTTTGGGAAGCTCACATGACCTTGGGATGCTGCAGTCATTATAAATATATGCCAGTTGCCAAGTACTGAATTGTAATCAGATGATCATAGGGATAAACTGGATAGGGATACCTCAACTATTGTAAGTATGAGGATCAGTCATAAGCCACATTTTTCAGTGCTACAGTAATTCTATATGATTACTTGATTGCAAGTAAGTTGGTTGCAAGTTGGGGACTACCAATATGACATTGTTTAATAAATAGCACCTGGAATCTGCCCATTGTGCTTGATCTCACTAAATGGACAGGAACAATTGGAGATAGGCAGTCCTTCAGTTCTGCTAGAAGAGCGATGCCTGCCATACCCTCAATCCCAAACTGTCATTTTCACAAAGTGTTCTGTTTCTCATGCTAGTGGTCCGTTTCTAGGCAGATGGCCTCATTTCCAAACAAAACAGTGAGATGTAGCCAGTCATCATTTTTTATTTTCTAAGAAAGTTTATGCAGAGAATGCATAGGCATTAGAGGCATTCCTGAAATAAAGATGCTCATATTTTGCTTTACAGTTTATCAACTTGCCAATTTTGTTTATTTTTTTTTTCAATGGAAACAGCCAGAGAATGCAGGGAGATCCCATTGGCTGCATGGGAACCACTGTCATTATGCTGTGGGCTGAAAGGCTAAACTAATCAGAAACGTTTCTTGCCACCTTCCAAATCTGATTTTCCTTAACAAACTCACCCTAAGATTGGTTTCAGATTCTGGTTTTTAGTAGGAAAATGGTAAATATGAAATCTGGATTTTCCACCCATGTTACTTTCTGTTCAAGCTAACCATTCCAGTAGGCAACTAGAGTGAATGTGAGACATCAGGTAAAGTTCATTAATACATTTTGCTTGAGCGAGAAGCCAGAATTTGTTATTTCCAAACATACCCCACTGTCTCATCTTTTAAATATTTGGGTTGTTGTTGTTCAGTCATTTGGTTGTGTCTGACTCTTTGCGACCCCTTGATCTGCAGCATACCAGGCCTCCGTGGAGGAGTCTGAACAAATCCATGCCCATCATATCCATGATGTTATCTAACCATCTCATCCTCTGGCGTCCCCTTCTTCTTTTGCCTTCAATCTTTCCCACCATCACGGTCTTTTCCAATTAGTCCTCTTTCACATTAGGTGGCCAAAATATTTGAGTTTCAGCTTCAATATCTGTCCTTCCAATGAACAATCAGGGTTGATTTGCTGTAGGATTGACTGGTCTGATCTCCTTGCAGTCCAAGGGACCCTCAAGAGTCCTCTCCAGCACCACAATTTGAAGGCATCAATTCTTCAGTGCTCATCCTTCCTTATGATCCATCTCTCACAGATATATTACTACTGGGAAAACCATAGTTTTGACTATATGGACCTTTGTTGGCAAGGTGATGTCTTTGCTTTTTAATATGCTGTCTAGGTTTCCCATAGCTTTCATCCTAAGAAGCAAGAGTCTTTTAATTTCATAGTTGCCACCTGTAGTTGCCACCTGCAATGATCTGGGAGCCCAAGAAGGTAAAATCTGTCACTGCGTCCATTTCTTTCCCTTCTATTTGCCAGGAAGTGATTTTTTAATGTTGAGTTTTAAGCCAGCTTTTGCACTCTCCTCTTTCACTCTCATCATCATATCTGAAATTGTTGATATTTCTTCTACTACAAACCTAGCTTTGTAATATTTTGAGCATAATCTTGAAAGTGTGTGAAATGAGCCAATTATATGGTAGTTTGAACGTTACTTGGCAGTTCCCTTCTTTGGGATTGGAAGTGACATTTTCTAATCCTGTGGCCACTTTTGAGTTTTCCAAATTTGCTGGCATACTGAGATAACAGCGTTATCTTTTAAAATTTTTAATAGTTCAGCTGGAATTCCATCACCTCTGCTAGCTTTGTAATTAGGAATGTTTCCTTAGGCCGACCTGACTTCACACTCCAGGATATCTGGCTCTAGATCAGCAACCACACCACTGTAGTCATCAGGGACATTTAGAATTTTCTTGTAGAAGTCTTCTGTATGTTCTTGCCATCTCTTCTTAATCTCTTCTACTTCTGTTAGGTCCCTACCATTTTTGTCCTTTATCATGCTCATCTTTGCATGAAACCTTCCCTGGATATCTCTAAT
>JANHZU010001651.1:346933-361327 GCA_032468055.1 Acrochordus granulatus
GTCCCTTGGATGGCAAGGAGATCAAACCAGTCAATCCTACAGCAAATCAAACCTGATTGCTCATTGGAGGGACAGATCTTGAAGCTGAAGCTCAAGTACTTTGGCCACATAATGCGCAAGACTCATTAGAAAAGACTGTGATGCTGGGAAGGATTGAAGGGAAGAGGAGAAGGGGATGGCAGAGGATGTAATGGATAGATAGCATAGTCAGGGTGATGGGCTTGGGCTTGGGTGGATTCCAGGAGGCAGTGGACAGGGAGGCCTGGCATACTGCAATCCATGGGATTGCAAAGAGTTGGACATGATTGTGTGATTGAACAACATTTACAAAGTACTTGTTTTCGATAAAACAAGTACTTTTCTATTTTCTGGTTATTTGCAGAGCTTTTTGAACCCGGTATCCTCCAGATATATTAGGCTCCAGATATATTAGGCTACTATTCCCATTTCCCACAGATAGCACGCTTTCTAAGGATAATGGAGTTGTAGATTAGTGCTTTTTTTATATTTATTAAATGTATATGCCTCCCATCTTCACTGTTACAGTGACCTCTGGGCATCTTATAGCACAATAAAAAGATAATACAAAATAATTAAAAATTAAGGAAGATTAAAATAAATACTAAAAATGAAGAGGACAGGTGACTTGGAGGTGGTAATCTCCTCTCCACCTCATCAGCCACTCCTGGCATACAGTGCCTCTATCAGGGCTCCAGGGCACCCAACAGAACCAGATTTTATAATTCTTCTGGAAAGGACAGGCTCACCTCCAACAGGAGAATATTACAAAGAGTGGGGGCTACAGCAGAAAAGGCTCTTCTCCTGGACACCTCCAGCCGAAATTATTTGTCAGACAGGATCTGGAATAAATCTCTCATTGGAGTGAGTGGGATGGGCCAATCCCATTGGGGCAAGATGGTTCCTTAGCATGTAGTATATCTGAGGAATGCTGATTGATACTACAGTGTAAATCTTTCCATGCAGGAAACAATATTTCTGCTATAGCACAAAACAGCAAAGGATTGAATCATGCTTCAAAGGTGATTAAATGTACTATTCTACTTTCATAAAATTGTGAGTAATGAAGATGGTTACACCCATGCTTTTAAGGTCATGCATTCGTAAGACTGCTG
Source organism: Acrochordus granulatus (assembly GCA_032468055.1). Classification (NCBI taxonomy): domain Eukaryota; kingdom Metazoa; phylum Chordata; class Lepidosauria; order Squamata; family Acrochordidae; genus Acrochordus; species Acrochordus granulatus. The sequence continues at coordinate 348,067 of JANHZU010001651.1, forward strand.
CTCTGTTTAGGAATATGATTCACCCGCTTTGTGAAATATATTGTTCTAGATAACAGCAGCATGCCATTCTGTGGTTCAGAAGAGCTGAATCATATTTGTGGAACATCAAAGGAGAGAACCTTTTTAGTACAGGGAAGACGAAGAAGAACATGAAGACTCATCAAGAATGTGACACTAGCAACATTTTCACTCTAAGCAATTGTATCCCCTTGAAAGATATATAATCATTTCTAAGACTAACTTCCATTAAAGGGTCTAGCATTGCTCTATCACCCACAGTAACTATCGAGTTCAGCTGAACTATTTTTGTTCCCCTCTCCCTGAGATTACTGTTCCATTTGTATTTATTTATTTACTAATCAAATGTACATGGCTATCCATCTCTGTGCAGTATATAGCAATCCAATAAAACATATATATAAAATAATCATTATCTAAAACCATTATATAGTAATTATTTAAAAAGCATTAGTAATATAAAAGCAAAACTAAAACAGGAAAAAAATAATAAGGGAGGGATATTAACAATAGTGGAGCCACCTCATGAGTTAATCTGTTCCCTGGAGTTTCCCTGCTGGCATAACCAGATCCTGACAAACCATCAAAAGCTCAGTATGATGAAGCTGATTCATTTCTCGGTGAGACAAGATTCTACAATGTAAGTGCCACAACAGAAAAGGCCTGCTGTCTAGGGCCTGTCAAATGTAACTCCCTAGATGATGGAAACTATAACATACCCATTCTGTTGGATCTGATGGGATGAGCAGATAAAACTGGGAAGAGGAGGTCCTTCAAATAATCCAATCCCATGCCTTATAGAGTTTTAAAGGTCAATACCAGTATTTTGAACTGGGAGCCAATGCAGCTTGAGCAGCAGAGACATAATATGTGCTCTTCCAGAAACAAACATAACTGTTTGTGCTGCTGTATTTTACACCAGCTGAAGTTTCTGGATACTCTTCAGAGACAGCCTAGAGCACATTGCAATAGTCCCACTGGTGACCAAGGCATAATGACTATGAGTTTGTCTCCTTGATCCAGGAATGGGCACAACACATATAATACAAAATTTTGCAAAGACCTTCTTAGCCACCACTGTTACCTGCTCCTCAAGCAAGGGTCCAGGAGGACACCCAGATTGTGCCCAGAATCTGCTTCGGGTGGTGCAGTTCCATCCAGCACCAAATATAGTATTGTTCTAAAACCAGAGAACCCTAAAACTCAAAGCCAAAACCACTGCCCATAGACAAATCTGCCCAACCTAAGATCAATCTGTTTTCCTGATCAATCTGATGCTGACAGGTTTTTCACAGCATACACGTGAGCTGCAACACATCTTCTATTTTCTCCCTCTTCCTGTTAAAAATTAGTTTCCCATATTACTTTAAATTTGCTATGATTCAAGAGAGCCTATGTATAGGTCTATGTGGAGTTTGCTACATCTGGTAGAACTTAGTGTAATTATCATTAGATCAGGTTTATGAGAGGAGTTCTTAAAACTCAGGGCTTCACTACACTGAATGTAGCCAAATGCCAGTGTTGTACAAGGTTTTACTTTGCTCCTTAGGCAAGGCAATGGAATACAAAAAGGAGACATCTGAGTTATTTGTCATGAAAAAAGCATTACCATCCAGTTGCAAGAGCAATTTCTGAATCCTCTGCCCCCCACAAAAGAAATAGCAAATAGCCCCTACAATCTCTCCATATAGAGACAAGGAAAGCAATAGATGGATTAAATCTCACAGTCTTAAAAATGTTGCAGATGCTCATTCTGTCCCTCCCTATATTTTTCCTTATCTGTAGACCATTCAGTAAATATAGCAGAATATTTATTTGCTTTCTCAATTACATACTGTAAAGATAAAGAAAAGTCATTACTTTCACTAAATCAAAAAGGGTCATAACTTAAGTTCTCCATTGCAATGCTGGGCAAATTAACCAATAGTGTGAAGGATGTAAAATAAGCATGTGATTACTTAATACCTTTTCAACTGACTGAGCCAAAATTACAAAACCACTCTAGAACTGTCTCACTGATTCATGGTAAAAGCTTGTTCTTTCATCATTAAAACTATGAAGAGGAAATTTTCTGTTTCTAAAGAGAGAAGAACGTATAAACATGTTTATAAATGTTATTTGGATTTTTAGAGAAGATTGATGCACACTTGGATCTGTTGATTAATATCATATATTTTTTGCAGGGCTCTTCTAACTGCATTTCCTGGAGAAATAATTGCACATAAATATCAAGAGTCAAAAATGTAATTAGTCTCTTCATGTATCACATGTCTTACCTTACAATTCCATTAATTTGTAACAGATCAGCACATTCATCCATTTCAGAAATATATTTTAATATGACTCATAAAATTTGACTGTTCACATTATCTATGATACGATTATCAAAGAAAATATCTGACCAGATAGAATATAATGTGTGGTTGATAAAAGAGAATAGATTTGTATTGTAGATAATGTGATTACCAAACATTTAATTTTGGAATACTGATGTACGATTTATATGATTACATGCAATTATTTTTAATAGCATCTTAGGTTTGGTTTATAAATGAACAGAGTGCCATTTTTCCTATTAAGTACTATAAATTCTAAAGGCTTTGGGTTTCATTCTCCTTTCCAATGAATTATAATGCATCTTCCCTGAATTTGTTTTGGTTTACATTCATAGTATCCCCATTTTTACTCTATTGCTTATTTCAAATAAAAAAATAATTATTTCCATCTGTAAGCTACGTACCTTATATAACTTCAAAAAGAAGGTCACTCTTAATAACTTCCTCCCTGACTGAATCTATTGTCACAGTTTTGTATCAGTTACTGAACTACTCACAGAATAGTCATCAATAGTATAGCAGTCTCACCAGCATCCATAAACTCTTCATCCACAGGTTGTACTTTGGCCCCAGTTCAGAGAAAAGGAGGAGTAAGAACAGTGGAAGTAACTGTGTAAAATAGGTGAGGAAATACAGTGATTTCATCTTCTCTTGATGCTTTGGATTGTTGAAAAGGTGTAACCGGAACTTATTTCTGTCAACCTGAAGTTTATCAGTCCATTCCATTCTAACTAATATTTCACTTTCATCAAACACAGTCTGGGTAATATATTAAAAAACCTTCAGTAAAAATTATTTTAAAAATCAATGTGGGTAATGTAGATCAGATCGCTTAGGTGTTTTCCATGAACACTGGAGTTGGGTTGATAGCAAGAAGAAACAGGAAGTTTAAGAGAGAAGTGCTGAATAGCAAGATCAAGTAACAGCAGCTTCAGATAAGCCAGGTTCTGTGAAAAATTGAGGCTTTGTCCATGGATGATATTTCAGCTACTGTTTCTATCCACTTCTTCAGCTTGTAGCAAAACAAGTTTGAAAAATTGAATCTTAGCCTGAAAGCAAACAGAATTGGTCCTCAGGTGCTAAAAGTTACTCTTTTGGCCCCTTGGGAACATTAATTCCTATGATCATTAGAATCCAAATAAGTCTGTTAATATTTTTTGTATATGTACTCAATTTATAAAATCAACCTTCTTATCTTTATCTAATCTTCTTTAACTTACAAAAAAAGATGGAGCACCTCCACCAATTCCTAAAAATAATTCAACTTCAGTAGTACATGGACTTGTAAAAGTTGGAAATCTTGGTAAGATTTCCTCAAGTCAAGCATAACATCTGGTATCTTCCTAAGTTCATGCAGATCATCCTACGATTTCCTGGATTAGATTTCCATTCACATACAAATCAACATTTTTTAACTTGTTCAAGATCAATCAGATTTGGCTAGATGCTACCATAAGTTGCAAAGCTTGTGTTTGGGACATTGTTAAAAAAGAAGTATTACTTGAAAAACAGTTATTGCCCTAAAATAATTTAGAATGTATGTGTAGAAGGTAATCTCACAGTTAAAACAGAAGCATTTCTTTCATGAGTCCTTAGATGTACAAAAGATGTTGGCATAGAAAGGCCTTGTGTCACACAATTGCAATTGTCCTCCTAAATCATGTTTTGGTCCTATGCATAAGGATTGGCAGAAATGTAAAACTGAAGTCTAAATGTCCTGAAAACAAATGTGACATGGTATATTTGGGAAGGAGGGCATAACATTTTGATTCCTCTATCCAACTCACAGAAACAAAAATAAAAATGAATCAAAATAAGAATTACAGTAATGGCAACCAGAAGTAGAAACAATTGGAAACAAGCAACAAGAAAACAAAATAGAAACAAATAAATTAAAACACATTATAGATGCAAACTCAATAGCAAACTTAAGTTGTGATAAAAGGAATTCCATAACTAACTTCCAAAATATCAGAAATAGTAATGGAAGCAAACAAGTGAACAAACTATTAACTGGAAAAATCTTGATTAAGATCTGAAGAATAAATACAGTACAAGTTCAGTGCTTTTGCCATTCAGATTTAGAAATATTAACAGCAATTTTTTTTCTTCCATTCAATTGTGTCTGATTCTTGGAGAATGTTCGGACAAGTCCCTTCAGTTTTCTTGGCAAGATTTTTCAGATGTGGTTTGCGCTTGTTTCCTTCCTAGGGCTGAGAGAGAGTGGCTAGCCCAAGGTTACCCAGGAACTTTATGTCCAAGGTGGGACTAGAAATCAGAGTCTCCTGGTTTCAAGCCTGATGCCTTAACCACTACCCCAAACTGGCTCTCAATAGCAAGACAAACAAGTCCTTTTTCAGCCTCTTAGTAAAGTGCTTCAGGTCCCACTCTCAGTCTATTACATTTTAGACACATGATTATGGGAACCTCCAGATATCAAGTTTGAAATGCTCCTAGACTCAGGGGGAAAAAGGACTGCACCCATGGGAAGCAAATGTATAATCACCAAGAACAAAGGTATTTGCTCTTTGGTCAACAATTTACAATAAATACAATGGATAACAAATATACAATTGAATGCATGTGACAGAATATACACAACAAACCATGCATGAAAAATTAGTCTTGTAAGGAAGTGCATTGCATGCTCAATGACATCTTCTCCTCAGGAAGAAGACACTCCCCCAAAACTCAGGGGGAGATTAGGAAAGGATCCCTTTTTCTCAAGATGCTACCCTTCTCTAGAATGTCACATCTCTCTTTCAGCTGCCCTATTGTGCAAATTAAAATTCAACTCTTAAATACACTCTGGAATGTGAAAAACAACTTGACCTGTATAGAATTTCATCATTTCTAAACCCACATTCCTTTGGTGAACAAGTTCAATAAAAGGTAGGACATGTCTTTGTGAAACTTTGTAATTTGTTTCCTTTGATGGGTTTCTTATTATGTGGATAGAAAGATAAATGGATAATTCAAGCTTCAGATTGTTCTGTCATGTTCCCGTTCACTTTCTGTGTAAGAAATATGGTGGCTAGGTTAGATTAAGGACGTTGGTCCATCTGTCCATCGAGCACTATCAACTGACCACCTATTTGTTATCCATGTCGATGAAGCATGAGTCAATAATATCCTTGGGTAAAAGAAAAGTTAACTTTTTAAAACACTGGAAGAGAATGACCGTGCCTCCCTTGCTTTCAAAATCCTGCAGGAATGGCCTTGCTCAGCTCTTATTTAGGGCAATACTGATTCCTTCTGACTTTTGAGTCACAATTGTGATGCAGAGGTGAGCATCAGCTTATGCTGCTGATGTGCTGTGTTTGCAAGGATTCCTGAAAAAGCCTTGAAGAAATACGAAATGCTAAACCATGGCTTATTTTAACTACAATATTTCAAATGAGCCACGACTAGTTAAGATCATATCACATGCTAAATTAAAAGCAAATCACAGGACAGCTTGGGGTAATAGATGAAGACAGCCCGTCATCCCTTTGCCACGAACTCGCTTGTCTGTTTTATTTGAACAAGCCTGACCAGAATCTTCCTGCTTTTGCAGCTCCAAACTAAAAAGTGCAAAGCAAATTTAAACACAATCTAAATTGCTATTCAAACACATGTAATTACTGTATGATAGGAAGGGCTTTCCAGCTTGCCAAATTGTTTGCAAAATCCAATCTTGACCATGCCAACTGATATTGAGCCTCTAATCCCATAACTGGAAAGATGCAAGATTAAGCCTGCACACCAAATTTTAAAAAAGGCAACTGGTCTTTTATTTTTAGATGTTGCAGAGAGACATTTCAACTGCCTTTTTAAAAATTTGGTGTGCAAGATTTTTTTTTTTGCAATTTTGCTATAAGACATGACCTGGATTATTGAGAGTACACCATAGACATAAGGTTAAGCCTGAAATTTTTCTGCAGGTGCTCAGTCATGGCTCTGAGGTCATTGACTGTGCCCTCTCCAGATGCTGCTGAACTTCCACTCCCAACAACTTCAACCAGGAAGTTTGCAATCTGGAGTGGCTGGGATCAAAATCCAGTTTCAGTTTCATAAAATTCATAAGGCTGAATCAGACTGGCACTCAACTGCATGGCTCCCTGACATCTCAGAACTTGTCCACCTAATTAGTGCATCATCTGGATGGTCCTAATTACTGCGGCTGAACTGAGAGGGAACAACCCCAAGAAGTAAGATTTCTCAGTGTTCAGACATTTGAAGGAAAAGCTTCCTTACCAAAGAGAGGCATTCCCTACGTGGGCATTTTATCTTTCAATTATTCCTTGGGTTAGTTTCATGACCTCTGAGAGACAGGGAGACCCTACCATTGCTCAGAGAATCCAGTCCTCCGCAAAGGACTGAAACTGCCACTAGGTCACACACACACAACAGACACAGACACTGAGGTAAAGAGAAAGAGGACTTTGTTTTGCCTCTCTATAGCGCTTCAAAATGACCAAGGTTTGCAAACCACAAACTTCAGTGCTTTTAACGGTATTTGTACTTTGTTATTCTTCTAACGAACTCTTAAAATACACAACATTTTATTGTTCTGTGATAAGAGTTTTCCTAGTTTTGACTGATCAGTTGTGTAGGGTGTATTTCTGCTAGATCAGCCTGAACAACAATCAGACAATACAGACCATACTGTTGAAATGTTAGACTATTTCTTAATGTCAGTAAGAGACGGGACTGCCCACACTACCGGATATATGTTTGCCTGAACATTGGAGTATTTATCTTCATTATTTAAGCAAGCACAGCTTTCGAAGCATGAACATGAACTGGTACTTTGAACCCGGTTAACAAACAATGGCCACAGTATCCTCAGTTCTTGTCCTGAGCCAATTGGAAATTCCAGGTCAATAAAGGAGGAGATCTTATTCTGCGTTTGGATTAACTAGCTTAACTTTGTTCTTCATGAGTACATAGTCCTGCACAAAGACGGGCATCTTTGAGAGAGGAATCCAAAGGATTTTAGCATCCATGCCTGCGCTGTAATAAGCGTGTGGATGTTTGCTCACTAAGGCGTGTTCCATGCATTTCACAACCAGGGATAAGTCTGAATTCTGGCACAGTTTGACTAATTTTTCTTTCTTTATTGCGTCTGGGGAAAAAAATAAAAGGGAGAGAATATTTTCAGTAATGGGATTCAGGCCTCTTGATTCAGTAGTGATTATGATTCCAGAATATAAAGCAGTAAAAACAAATTGCAAGAGATTATTACATTAAATACAAATAGATGCGTATAGTATTGATAGAGCTAACATGATCTGAAGATTAATCCATAATTTTGTTTTCTCTTATTCCATAAAGAATTGTGATAGTATGATGGGGTAAGTGGGAGAAAGAGGATTTTGCACTTCACACACAGGCACAAATTGGCTTGTTCCTTGCAACTGAGCAATTGATGCCATATTTAGGCAGGGTCCTCACTAGTGATTTATATCTTCTGGCAACATCCAGCCACAGCTGATACTACAGTAATAAGAATAGGATTATTATAGTCAGGCAATGACATCTAGGTGACTCTAGATGATGCTGTGAATTATTACTGGAGAAATGGCCTTATTGGCAGTTAAGGAAAGGCAGCAGGCACCTAGATAATTTTACAACCTGGAATTCATGGAGTTGAAGTCTACAATTCTGAAGTTACTAGGGCTGAGAAAAATACAGAATGGGAATCTGTAGCAATAACTATCTACATGAACAGCCTGCTACCCAAAATGTAAACAATAATACAATAAAAATGAAATAGATTGCCCTGAATAATCTCAATCCTATTGAGTAGCTGGCGATGAGCCTGCTACTGCTCCCTCCTGCTCTGCAGCTTGGTGCTGAGATGACCATCAAGCAAAGAAAGTGTTAGGATCGTGCTTGGGGGCTAACAAGGGTGGAGAGATGGGGTGACCATGGTGAAGGGGCATTTAAAGGCTCACTGCATCAAAGACATCTGCAAGCCCCTTTCTGAAGCAAGGCGGAGTGGATTTTCCTGACAGCTGAGAACTCCAGAGTTTCTTTAGGCCCTTTAAATCATTAACAGCTTACCCTCCTTGAGATAATGTTCACCATACTGCTGTTGGATAGTGGGAGGAAGGCCATTCCAAATAACCATTTTTTCTTTTAAGACCCGGATTCTATCCGAGAGATCTGTTTTGAACAATCCAGGTTGAATACAAGATACTTTCACTCCAAAGGGCTTCATGTCCTGTCTGCAAAACAGGAAAAGATGTCACCAATAATTCAGTAACTTATACCAGACGGTTTTTTCAGAGACAGAAAATTTTACTGAATTTGCTAGCACCTGCTGTGACTAATAAATGTTATTAAATAGCTATTAAAAGGCATAAGCTTTCATGGTCTGATGACTGGAGATCAAAGGGTGTGAGCTGCAGCCTCTAAAAGCTCACACTTTTACAAATATTTGCTTATCAGAAAAGCAGCTACCAAAATCGAGATTTTTTTGCCAGCTTCGTCTAACACAGCTCTCCTCCTACAACGTCCACTGCAGAATCTGTGTCTGCACATTTCTGATAGCTATTGTACTGGGTTGCACTAAGTTGGCTGGATGTTTGTTAATATTTAAAACTTTTTCTCCCTCCTTGGGATAGTACCTAAGAAAAACCATTTTCTTTCCAAAGATCCAACAGATTTAGAAACTGAAAGACTATGAGTTCTAGTCCTGTCTTAGCTATGAAAGCCAGCTAGGTGACTTTGGGCAAGTCCCATTCTCTCAGCCCAACTCACTTCAAAGGGTTATTGTTGTGGGAAAAATAGGAGGAGGAAAGTGTGTGGGACATGTTTGTCACCTTGAGTTATTTATAAAAATAATAAAAGCTAAGATATAAATAAATAATCAATCCTCTCCCCAAACCAGACTTTTCCTGTCTTGACCCACTTGCAGTGAACCATTAATGGATGAGTCCCATAGACCTGAATGATTGGCAATGATGCTGACATCACAGCACACTCAGAGTGGATTGAATCTTAGGCATACTGAACTTTATTTGTTAACTTGTCTCTTACCTTAAGTTGTTGGTAAATGCTTCTGCTCCATATTTGGATGGACAATAACCACCTGAACAAATGGCCAAAACCCCACCAACACTGGTGATATTTACTATTCTTCCTTTGGCTTTCTTCACCAATGGAAGCATGTTTAATGTAATATTTATGAGGCCAATCAGGTTGATTTCAATGGGCATTCTAAAATGCTCAATCTTCAGCCAATCAGTTGGTGCTGATGCTCCCATAACACCAGCATTATTGATGAGGCCCCAGAGACCTACAAAGAAACAAAAAACCCACAATCAATATTACACCTGAATATATCGAATCACGTTCTGACCATTATGAAAACTGTTAGAAAAGTGATATAAACATACAAATACAGGTTGCAACAATCATAATGCAGAAATATTGTTTTAGCAATGTATAATTTTTTTTATTCTGAAAAGTATTAAAGGACGTAAACAAACTGGAAAACTGAAAATCAAGTTCTATGAAGAAGATTGCAGGAAACTGCTGTAATAAACGATGTTTTGGTCCATAAAGCTAAGTATCACTCGCATTAACTGAGAGTGGCTCGCCACAGTTTTTATAGCCCTTTCTGGAGATGTCAGGATTGATTTCAGTGCAAAAAAAAAAAGCTCTATCACTACTGTTTATCCTAGAGAAGAGAGTAGTGGAAGACGCCAAGATCTGAAAGGGCTGTTAGGCAGAAGAGGAAGCAGAGAAGACTCTTTTCAGACAGCGAGAACTAAGAAACGGAAGAGGAAGAGACGCAAGCTAAACATTAGGAGGAGCTATCAATAGCTCGGGAACAGAACAAATCCCTTTGCTAGAAATATTGACTCCTTCTGCCAATGCAATCCTCAGAGTGCTCTCTGGACACAATTTAAGGGAATGTTTCTCAGCCTCAGCAGCTTTGAGATGTGTGGCCTTCAACTCCAGAATCTCCCAGCCAGCTTGGTGTGAACCTTTCAACAGCTTTGAATCTGAGCACATGTGTGATTGATTCCTGACTTTCCCGGATATTCTGAGACCTAGGGGAAGCCTTTGTGAAGACGCCTTATTTCCTGTCAATTGGCCTTCAGCAGATGAGAACAGTTAAGACATTTTATTGTGGTTTTAATTTTTTCATTCTTTTACATTTTATTTTGAATCACTGTGTCACTCGGAATATTCCATGGATGGGAAGGCAGAATAAACTGAATAAATACTCAGAAGTGAATCCCACTTTATTTTATTTATTTATTTATTGAATGTACTCGCCACCCACTCTCTGCAAGTGACTCTGGGAGACTCACGGTAAAATAGAAATAGAAACATATATAAACAGCCTAAGAGCACAATATTAGAATAAAAATAAAGATAAAGCCAAGATAGAAAGTTATAAATGAACAAAAGAACAACGCGAGGAGGACTAAAATAGAGATGAAGCCATCAATCCAATAGCTGCCTCACCAATGACACCCGGCCGTTTGGCCCCCAACCTGCAGAGCCGTGTCTTCAGCTCTTTCTGGAAGGCCAGGCGAGTGGGGGCCGACCTCGCCCCAGGAGGAATGATGTTCCAGAGGGCGAGCGCTGGGGCAGAAAAGTCCCGTCTTCTGGAGCCCGTCAGCCGAAATTCCCTGGCTGCTGAAATCCGAAGCACGCCTTTACTGCCAGCACGGGTGGGTCAGGCCAAACCCATTGGGGCGAGATGGTCCCTTAAGTAACCTGGACCCATGCCATGAAGGGCTCTATAAGTGATAACCAACACCTTGAATTGCACCCAGAAACAAACTGGCAACCAGTGCAGCTCATGTAACATCGATGTCACAAGGATCACCCTAGGGACCCCAAGAACTGCCCAAAGTATCCAACATTTCCTGTGAGGAGATTTATAACTGCAGCCTCACACCGTGCTACCATTGACTTGTTTAATTCATACAGTTGCCCATCTTGCAACAACAACGCTGGCTGTTAACACAGGATTAAAAACTCAGATACAATTAAACAGTGATAAATAGACATACTCTGACATTCCTTTTCCATAATCTTTAAAGCAAGAAGTTGAAGAAAGAGGAAGAGGGGAAGGAGCAGTTATTTCTTTAATATAGGGAAGTAGCCGTAAAATAGATATGGTGGATTGTTGGCAATATGCAAGTCATAACTCTTACGTCATTTTTACAGGATCATCACTCACACCACTGCCAGGGCTGAGGCTTAACAAAATGCAGGAACATATTCCAGATGCATCTTGACTGTATAGGGAGACAGCTTTAATGTTCCCTATGTATTAGAGCAGAGTAGTTGATGCTGTTACATATTGTCATAAAACTGGCCAACAACGGCCCTACTCTCCTGCTTCTTCCACGTCCTGGGGGAAAGTCAGCTTACTCCAACCTGGTGCTTCAGTTCCCATCATTCCCAGCCAGCATGGACTTTGACATATTTGGGAACCAGCAGGTTCAGGAAGGCTATTGTGAAGCTCCCATTTTGTTTATAGCCCCTTTTCTATGTACCCCATAGGAGTGCTGAAGCCCCAAGACTTCATTTCTCCACATTTAGTGGGCAGAAAGAAACATTTGGATAGGATTTTATTGCTTACCATGTTGTCCTACTTCTTTCTTAACTTGCTCTGCTACTTGCTTGATGTTGTCTGAATTTGTCACATCCAGCTGCACCGTCTGGAGGTTATCAGATGTCTCCTCTTTCAATTCCTTTGCTCCCTTTTCAGTTAGGCAACCAGCAATTACTTGAAACCCTCGCCTATCAAAAGTTATAGCTGCCAGTTTCCCAAATCCAGAGTCACAGCCAGTGATGAATACGTATTTCCCTTCAGGATCCACATCATCTAAATTTTCCCCATCTCTCCATCTCCACCATAAAAAGATGACGATTAACCATAATATCAAATGAAACCAGATGCTGAGACTGTGCTCATCACTTTCTTCCTGAAATAAATATGAAAATAGAATTAAATTCCTATCTTTCCCTTGACCCTAAACTTCCATACAAACAAACAAGAGGATTGTGTTTGAGAGGCAGTGATTTCTCCATAAAAGCCAGAGTGAACTCATAATTTTATTACAATTAATTAAAATGACACCATAGGTCACAAAAGTTATCTGGATTTCTTTACCAGGCAAGATGTTTAAAAAGCAGCCGGTGGAGAAAAAGCCGGTAAATCTAAAAAATATGCTTGAAGCTATAGTGATGAGTTATGCTACACAGATCAGTGTAAGATAATGATTATAGTCTAAATGTGGAAGAATGTGATTTTGAACCAGCTTCTGCTGATCAACTCTGCTCTTCTGCTTTATTATATTTTTAAACTTTTATTTATGAATTTGTATTCCACCTTTATTATTTTATAAATAACTCAAGGCAGTGAACATATTCAGCACACCTTCCTCCTCCTATTTTCCCCATAAGAGCAACTGAGCTGAGAGAGAGTGCCTGGCCCAAGGTCAGCCAGCCTTAACCACGAGACCAAACTGGCTCTAGGAAGAGATTAATATCAATATTAAGAAATTAAATTATTTCTTGCAGTTCAGTTCAGGCCTATAAAACTTTCTCCAGAAATCTTCCAAACAGGACTACACATTGCACTATGCTATAACATGGACTGCTAGGTTGTGGCATGAACACAGATAATATGATTTAGAGTGTCAGTTAACAATTGTGCTCATTTCACACACTAGCAAGGTTATGCTCAAGATAATACAGCCTAGGCTTCAGCAGTATGTGAACCGAGAACTACCAGATGTACAGGCTGGCTTTTGAAGAGGCAGAGGAACTACAGATCAAATTGCCAACATTCACTGGATCATGGAAAAAGCAAGGGAATTCCAGAAAAACATCTACTTTTGCTTCATTGACTACGCTAAAGCCTTTGACTGTGTGGATCACAACCAAAT
>JANHZU010001651.1:403415-416496 GCA_032468055.1 Acrochordus granulatus
GAAATGTGCTCTTTTCAATTTTTTCTTTCTACAGATATGACAAAAATCTGGTGTTTGCTCAAAATTGGGGGATTAGAAAGGGAATCATAATGGGATTTTTCACAGGCTATATTTGGTGTATTATTTTCCTGTGCTATGCACTGGCCTTCTGGTATGGCTCAAAACTTGTCCTTGAAGAAGAGGAATATTCTCCAGGCACTCTTTTGCAGGCAAGTGCTTTCTAAAGCCTTTTCTCCTTTGAACACAGTAATCTAGATATGGGGAAAGTCAGCAACACACAACAGCTCTTCACTTTCTACCCAACTCCTTGCTTTGACCCTGGAATTATCATTTTGCAAACTGAAGTATTACAAAAAAGATTGGTTAACCTTAGTAGAGAGCACTATAGTATTCATTTGCTTGTAACCCAGAAAATATACAAAAAAAGAAAACTCATCCATATGGATGTACTACCACAGTACTCAGTGCTTCCAAAAAGAGTTGGTGACTAGCCAAAATGAAGTGAAATTGCAGAGCATAAATATGATGAAAGAACCTTTTTGCTGACACCCAGGACTGGGTTGGATCTGGAGGGGAAACGAAAGAAAATCTTGGTCAGGCAGCCTCCTGCTTGGAAGGCCAAGTCACTTTCTCTCTTCTGGCAGTGATGATAATCTGTAGCAAAATGTTATTTGGAAACATTCTACTGTAGGTGGCCCCTTTCCAAGCTTCCTCTCTAATGCTGTGCAAATCACTAAAAACACTCCTTCCTTTGGGAAGAGAAATAAAGCATATTGTTTTCCAGTTGTAAAAAAGCTGTGCCTTTTACAAGGTTCATGCAGCTGCTTCAGAAATGGTTCCCAGTTGCTGTCATGCAGAATCAATTCACTTAAAGCAAAAGTTTTTCTCTGATCCATATCCTTTCCACCATATGTTTTTCCCACTACTCCTGCCACAGTGTTGCTATCAAGCAGTATTGCATGATTGCTAAGCATTGCAAACATCTTTTTTTTATTGCAAACATCTTTTTTTTTTGAGTTGGGGAACCCTCCCTCCCTCTCTTCCTTCAAAGGTGTGTTGCATTTCTAGCCTTGCATTTCAAGCTAGTTAATGCTTCCTGTTGTGTAGGGATAGTATCATAAGAGCCAGCTAGTTAGTTTATTATTAATATGCATCAAGTATTTTCTAAATCTTGCTTTGAACTAAGCTAACTTGAAAACTGAAATGGTTTCCCTAGGTTGGGAGGTAAAAGAGTCACCCTCTACTTTTAACTATATTTCTGCCTTCTGACAGAAGGGATTTTTGATGTTATTTCTTAAAACAACAAAGCATTTCATCTGTTTTCCAGAAATATTCCTTTTGGAATATAGCTTCTGATTGTAATTTAGTACTGAAAGCCAGAAATGTAATTATTTTTTCCCTTTATCCTTCTCAGGTTTTTCTTGGTGTCCTAATAGGTGCTTTAAATCTTGGTCAGGCAGCCCCCTGCTTGGAAGCCTTTGCAACTGGTCGAGGGGCTGCCACAAATATATTTGAGACAATAGATGAGGTAAGTAACCAAGTTCTTTCATGCTGCCTGTTTGCTTGGGAGTGGGAGAATAAATGAATACAGTTTCAAGTAATGTAAACTAAGCTTCTGTCAAGACTGCAAATGAGAAATATTATAGTGATTAAAAGAAATTGATTGCAAGGTAAAGCAAACCATTATCCTACCTGAGTATTTACAAAGAGTGCATTAATTCAAGTAACATTCCTAAATTATTTTCTTATGAATATTCAGCTTCTCACTGAGCTCCACTCTGTCTGTCAAAGGGAGTTACACTTTATAAGGTACCTGATCATCAAGAAAGGCAGTGAGACAATTTTCAAATTAAGTGGTTTCAAGAACCAAGTCATTCTAGCCCTTCAGGCACGTGAGTATAAGAAAAAAAAGTCCAGAAGCTGCAAGAATGATATTAATATCATTAATAAATGATGGCACTGCCAACGCTTCAGGAAATTACAAGAAAAAGAAACACCCATTAAATCTTTCTTATAATAATTCTTTTGATACCAATGAGCTATGGCTGTACAAGTCACTGATACTCTATTAGTCTTATTCCTTACTTTGCCAAAAATAAGTGGAATGCATATATGTAAATAGACAATTCTATGCATACTGAAGAAAGCCAGTGTGGTGTGTGGTTAAGGCATCAAGCTAGAAACCAGGAGACCATAAGTTCAAGTCCTGCCTGAGGCACAAGTCACAGCTGGGTGACTCTTGGGCCCCTCATTCTTGCTCAGCCCTAGGAAAAAACAAAGCAAACTACTTCCAAAACATCTTGCCAAGAAAACTTCAGGGATTAGTCCAGACAGTCACCAGGAGTCAGAAATTGACTTGAAGGCACAAAAACAAAACAATATAAAAACATACACACTCAGTTTTCACTTAAACAACTCTCTTCTGCCCTGGAGCAAGAAACACAGGTTCTAGTCAACATTCAGCCATGGAAATTCCCTGTTGACTTTGGGCTAGTCACTCAATCCCAGTTGAATCTGTCTTTTGGGTTTATTGTGGATGAAAATAAGAGGAGTGAATACCATGCATGCCACCTTTTGCTCCTGAATGAAAGGCAGAATATAAACTCGCAAGCCAATCACTTATACACTTGTATGCTCTGGGTGCCATAAATGGATGGAATAAATCAGTGTTGCCCAACCCTGGTCACTTGAAGATGTGTGGATTTCAACTCCCAGAATTCTGCAGCCAGCTAGGAGAATTATATCAATTTCCAAGGTATAAATGTAGCATAAGCAGGCGTGCTGACATCAGGCTTTTGGGTGATGATGCATACTGGATAGTTACATTTAAATTTCAAGAGTTCGACAGGTTCTCTGACTAGGAACTAGGTAGTTTGCTAAAACTTTAATGGAAATGTTAAGTACTGAGTTGGGAGTGGAAATCAGTAAGAGACAGAACCATCACACAGGTGGAACTAATTTTACTGAACTGAAAGAAAGCTTCTTGAGAAAAAGCAAAATGAGCAACCTGGTTAATTCTACCCCAGAAATCTAGAATTGACTGTATGTCAGAAGATGGCTACAAACTGGACAAAGTTCGGGGTGAAATTGAATTCCATAATGTAACCTTCTATTACCCATCCAGGCCTGATGTAAAGGTAAGAACTCAAAGGTTCTATATTCCAGCATTGCCATAACTTTCAGATTTATTCTGGGCACCTAAGCTAGGACTTTTTTTAAAAAAAATCCTTTTTCTATTTTTTTTTAAATCCAGATTTTAGAAAAACTCAACATGATTATCAAGCCAGGTGAAACCACAGCCTTTGTTGGCCCAAGTGGAGCAGGGAAAAGTACTACAATTCAGCTGATCCAGCGCTTCTATGACCCTACGGAAGGCATGGTAAGATCTTGACCTAACTCTCCCATCTTTACTTCATTGGAAAAATTTCAAGGTGTGACCCATTCTTGCTGAGTAATTAAGCTTGCTATTTACTATGAAGCCATGTTCATGGCCTCGTGTATTCAACTGGTCTTTGGATTCAGAAAGCAAAATAACACAGAATTCAAGTGGCCACCTATCTTATATAATGATCCTAGGCAGTTCACAATAATCAATAAAAACAGATACAAACAAAAACATTTTTCCCACCAGGTGTCAGACCAAACTGCCTCTCAGTTTACTCCCATCCTAACCCAATGCTTGGGGAAAGAACTGGGTCTTTATTGCCTTTTGCAAGGCTAAAAGAGAAAGGAATTCTAGAATCTCATCTGGGAAGGTATTCCAAAGGATAGGGGCAGATACTGAGAAGGTGTGCTTCAGATGATAACATTTAAGGGAGGGGATTGGAACATACCCATCCTCTCAAACCTCGTAGGATGGGCCAATACCATCAGAGATTCACACCTGTTGAAGAGGAAAGAGGTCACATTCATATTTATATGAGAGACATGCCTGGGCACCAAAACTAGAAATGGAAAACTTTGTTGAATCCAGTGATTCTCATCCATGGGAATCTCATCCATGTGCCTACATGGAAACATATATCACCAGCACTTAAAATAATTGAAGGTGTTTTTCATTATGTAATGCAATGCATAATTCATGCATTCTATAAATAGGATATTTGTGTAACTGGAAGATGTATCCTAAAGCAGTTCTCTCAGGACTTGAGTTAATTAAATTTCATACTTTGTGGTTAGCTCCATGAACCTCATTAAGTCAGAATTTGCTTAACTGTGATTTTATTGAGGAAGTTAGAATTAGATGGGTACACATATTGCATTCGGGCAAAATGAAGAAAAATCCATTATGATATGCTCTAGGATGTGGCATAGCCCATCTGATAAAAGTATTTTTTAATTCTTTTCATAATTTAAATTAAATTAAACTCTGTCTTTTAATATCAAATCCACCTAGGTAAATGAAATTACTAAATAATATTATCACACAGGCTGCATCTGAATTAAAATATCCAACAGAAAAGAACATTAATCTCTGGAAAAGAGATTTCCCAGCTACCCTAACTACTGGTACCTAGAACTGTATTATTGCCTGTTTCATGTCATTGCTCAACTGACTCTCACAGATTTTACGAAGGAATTAAGTAGAATAGTTTGTTGTGTTAAAGACAACTCCTGGGACTCTTCCAGGAGATATCTACAGAAGCATATAAATACAATGTTCAGAATTCAAAAAATTGTGAAACCAATACTTACAATAAGTAACACCTTATACTACTCTTACTTCTCCCTCTCTACATCTTGTATAGATGCTGTAGAGCAAAATATGTTTGAAGTCAAAAAGTGTTTCAGAGGATTTGTGTGGCTTGAGATTGAAGGGAAATTGTGAAAAATTCATAGTCTACATTAAGCCTCAGTAGCTTCTCTTCCAGGCATTACATGTAGGAATTGGACATGAAACTGGAAGCAGTGGAGTACAAAGCTGCTGCTTTGACAAGTAGTTTCCTTTTAAGAGAGGAAGATGTCAACATGAAGGTGTGATAACCTCAGTCTTTACCTATAAACTATTATTGTGCAGGTTACCCTAGATGGACATGACATTCGTTCCCTTAATATTCAGTGGCTGCGTTCTTTGATGGGTGTGGTGGAACAAGAACCTGTCCTGTTTGCCACCACAATAGCAGAAAACATCCGCTACGGTCAGGAAGATGCAACTATGGAAGACATTATCAGAGCAGCCAAAGAAGCCAACGCCTACAACTTTATCATGGATCTGCCTCTGGTAAAAGGAACTTTAGTTTATCCCTTCCAACAGATCTGCATAGCTTGAGACCACTAAGTCAGGGGTTGGCAACATGACACCCAATATTAATTTGTTTAAATGATCACTTCTAAGAAATGACCAGCATCTTGAGAATTTCTAATATTGTAAGAACTCTTGCATCCAATCTCATGTAAGTTCAGTTGAAAAGGTATAAGATTTTAGCATTCCAGTATGATATTGCTAGCTTTTATTAAGGATTTGAAGGCAGAAGCCATATAATATCATGTCAAGGCTGAAGGTTGTTCAGCCCTGTGCTAAGTTAAGACAAGAACTCACCACTCTGTAGGTTCTTTCATGTTTTCTTAGTTGTTGCTATCCTAGGCAATTAAAAAGGCAAAATTAATGGTAGTATGGTGGATTACCATACAGGTAGTCCTTGACTTACACCCATTTGTTTACCATCCATTCCAAGTTGCAGTGGCCCTGAAAAAAGTGACATATGAGCAGTTCTTGCACTTAGAATCATTGCAGCATCCCCATGGTCATGTGAACAAAAATTTGGGCACTTGGCAACCAACATGTATTTTTGACATTTGCAGTGTTCCAGGTCATGTGATCTCTATTTATGACCTTCCCAGTAGCTTCTAATATGTAAAGTCAATGGAGGAAGCAGGATCTGTGTAATGACTATGTGATTCACTGAACAACTGCAGCGATTCACTTAAAACCATGGCAAAAAGGTTATAAAATTGACCGCAACTCACTTAACAACTGCTTTGCTTAGCAACATAAATTCTGGTCTCAGTTGTGATCAGAAGTTGAGGACTACCTGATTGACACTACTCACTAAGGACTATTTGCGTATCTAATGGAACTTTTCTGATAATTTTTGTTCAGTAGCTTTCTGTAATAAAATATTCAATGTGCTTCATCTCATCCCTTCTGAAGCCATTTGGACCTGGAGTAGAAGAAGGTAGAAAAGACATTACTTCTGGTGAAGGAATAGAGTCAAACTAGTCTTCTTTCCCTGACATTTTTTCTTGAGAAGTCTTAAAAGAGACTAAAACAATCAGAGCAGCTGCAGGAAAAAAATCTTCTTAGAATCATAATTTATATATGGACATAGTGTTATGTTTTATCATCCAAGCATAACTGCTGTACACATTAAAAGCCATTATTGGTAGATTTTTTTTCTTGGAAATGGAGAATATATACCCTCCATTTATGCATATATATATATTATACATAAAAGCTTACTTATACAAGCATATATGTGCATGCTTGAGTTTATGGCAAATGTGAGTTCTATTGAAAGCTAAATTCAGTAGTCAATAGTGCCTTCATACATAATACATATCATGTCCAAATTTATTGTAATTGTTTTCAGGAATACTGACTTAGGAGTTAGATTTGATCTAAAGCAGCACTTTATCTTAGGCCAGCTTTTGATACTTTCTGTGTCTACTGGACTTCAGTCCCTATAATGCTAAGAAGTGAGCACAATAATGAAGATTATGGGAGGTGAAGCCAAATATACCTAGAGAATGGCAGGTTGTGGAAATCTTTATCCCCTTATATCCAAGTGCTGCACAACTGTGTCCCAGCAAATTTTTTTCCTTCCTTGACCCCATGATATTGCTTCATTTTGTTCCCAGGCCTTGAGTGAGTTTTGTAATCTGTACTGTACTGGTGTTAAAATAGCCCCTTTCTCCTTTCTTGGCCCCATCCAAGCAGCCTCACAGAGGGTGACATTAATTAGATTTGCAGAGTGTGCCCCAGCCTGTAATAGCTTGAAGTAGAGGCAGGTTAGGAATCAGTGAATTTCAGTCAGGATAATTTCCTTCCAAGTCAAAGATGGGGATCAGCACCACCTCAGCAGTGGGGAGGTAGGATTGTTATTTTCCTATTCTGCAAGAGAAGTACAGAATTGACATCCCCTCTTGGCATGTTTCCCTTTCTGTGTTTTTCTTCTCAGGCAAAGCTTGCTGGCAGCATCCTTGCTTCATGAGCACATGCACCTTCTCTTTGGAGACAAAGATAGGCTGCTATTTCACCTCATCTTTGGAACAGAAGGTCAAAGACCCAGTTATTCCATGGATGCTTCTCTATTTTATCCCATGCAATGTGATACTCATGATTGATCTAAGAGGACTTCAATTAAAGCTTTTTATAACTAGCTCATTTGCTATTTCAACTATTTCAGCAATTCAACACCCTTGTTGGAGAAGGTGGTGGTCAAATGAGTGGAGGCCAGAAGCAGCGAATTGCTATTGCTCGGGCTTTAGTTCGAAATCCCAAAATCCTGTTGCTGGACATGGCTACATCAGCATTGGATAATGAAAGTGAGGCTACTGTACAAGAGACGCTTTCCAAGGTTGGCCATGTTATAATACTATTTCAATTCAGTGACGTTAGGAATACTTGTTTTTCTGTCTCTTAAATATGACCTCTTTTATCTATAGAGGTGATTCTTCTCACTAGTTTTAATAACAGAATCTGGGGTATAACATTATGATTAATGTGGAAAAATGGTTAGAGTCTCAGATAAGAAGTAGGAATTTGTTCTTAACTTTTTCATCACCCACTTTAGCCAGATGTTGGGCAATTTTACACAGTGCACTAAGCTTGTGGTTTGCATAGCTTTGGCTTTGCATCAGTATGAATCCAGACACTGAGCTATAGTTTATGGCTTAGTAAAGTTTCTAAAGGCAACTACTGTGTTTTATTCAATTTAGATTATGGCTTAACATGATCTATGAACCTAAACACTGTTTTTTAACTGCAATGAGAGTAAACCTTGAATGGGGAAGAGAGGCAGCTACAGTATTTAATTTAAAGATTTTGGAGGAACAACAACATAAAACAATAATAAGATACAGTATTTTATTTAGACTTTGCATCTTCTGTAGGAGGGGTGCAGTGGCCGAGCTGTTAAGATGCAGGGTTTGTCAGCCAGAAGGTTGGCAGCCCGAGTTCAAGAACTTGGCACCACGCAATGGGGTGAGCTCCTGTTACTTGCCCCAGCTCCTGCCAATCTAGCAGTTTGAAAGCATGTAAAAACGAAGTAGATAAATAGGGACCACCTTGCTGGGAAGTTAATAGCAATCCATGCACTTGGGCTTCTATAGTGCACACAAGCTGTTGTTCGCTGCAGTCTTCCTTTGAAATGAATGTGAAAGCTCTTGTGAAAGCCTGTGTGCATCCTGGAACTCCATAAAGTTTTGTTAAAAAACAATGACAGGAATGCATTTCAAAAACTTCAAGCATTCTCTATCAAATGGGCTTGCAGTTTCCAGAGAATTAGGTTTCAGTAAGAATGGGATGCAGGATGGGATCAGAAATTTGAATGATGCTGGCAAAAAGTATGTAGGGATATTTGGATCAGTGCACTAATTATTCTTTTCACTCTCTGGAATAGTAGGGCAGCGTTCTGTTCCATTCAAGTTTTGTAATCAGATTTTTCTCTAAAACCTTCATCTATTTTCATCTGCAGTTTTACTTACGATACAGAATTTTGTGCA
Organism: Acrochordus granulatus; assembly: GCA_032468055.1. Taxonomy (NCBI): domain Eukaryota; kingdom Metazoa; phylum Chordata; class Lepidosauria; order Squamata; family Acrochordidae; genus Acrochordus; species Acrochordus granulatus. The sequence continues at coordinate 412,140 of JANHZU010001651.1, forward strand.
GTTTCCTTCCATGTACATAGCTGTTGCAGATTTGCTGAAAAATCATTGAGTGCTGTTCTATTTTGCAAGCTGTAGCAACTACCTTTGACCTCTTGAGGATTCTGCAAGCATTGTTTTTAAAGGAGGGTTAAGAGAGAGACAAAATCAGCAGCAAAAGGAAAGGGCTCTTATAGGAAAGGAAAGTTCCCTACTTTCTCTACAGATTTTTATTTTTTTTATCATTTTTAAAAAGGACAGACAAGAGATGCCTGCCATCTTTGACTGCTATGGTTCAATCAAATTACTTTTTAAGTAATTTCTTGGAAATATTATATCATTATTACTATTTTTTAAATGTTTTAAAAATTAATGGAAACAGAACATGTATGCACATACCAAATCCTGGGTTTTCAAAAACATCCTCAGCTTGAAGTACATGTGAAAGCCTCAAAAATGCAATGATTCAGAAACAGCTGTGTTATTAAAGGGAGGATTGAATATTCCATATGGATTTAACTGGACCTTCAGTTGAACATCCCATATTTATTTTTAAATTATTTTTAATAATTCATTTTCATCTACCTGGATGGTTTTCTCTGTAAACAAATAGGAACAAGAGATTTTCTACCTTCACAGAATCTTAAGAATGTTCAAACTTCCATACAGCTGTGCTCATTTCACACAGGTTATGCTCAAAATACTACAAGTTAGGGTTCAGCAGTATGTGAACTGAGAACTACCAGAAGTACAAGCTGGGTTTCAAAGAGGCAGAGGAACTAGAAATCAAATTGCCAACATTCACTAGATCATGGAGAAAACAAAGGAGTTCCAGAAAAACATCTATTTCTGCTTCATTGACTACGCTGTGGATCACAACCAACTGTGGCAAATTCTAAAAGAGATGGGAGTGCCAGTCAATCCTACAGGAAATCAACCCTGATTGTTCATTGGAAGGACAGATACTGAAGCTGAAGCTCAAATACTTTGGCCACCTAAGACTCATTAGAAAATACCATGATGTGGGAAAGATTGAAGACAAAAGGAGAAAGGGACAGCAGAAGATGAGATGCTTAGATAGCATCATCAACACGGCTCCAGGGCAGGCTCTGGGAGACAGTGGAGGGCAGGGAGGCCTGGCATGCTGTGGTCCACAGCATTGCGAAGAGTCAGACATGACTTAGTGATTGAACAACAAATATCAGAGGAAAATTAGGTTGAAAGAAGCAGGGGAATAATATGTGATTGCTTTATAGTCTTACAAAGAGAATAGGAATAGGAAGACTCCTATTTCATGGATTTGCTCTTTTAGGGTAAATACCTCCCATCCCATCAGAGAACACTGGAACTTTCATAGCTGTGAATGAGCAAACATAATTTCTCTCATGCTAGGATTTTGTTTCAGAGAATTTTACAGTTCAAGCATTAAGATCATACAAGTTTATTAAAGATATTTTGCTTTATTACCAGCTATTGATTTATATCTGTATGACACATCAGTTTGCATGTCAGTTTAAGAAATCTTTTGACATTTCTATATCTCTACTTGTAGAGGGAAGTCAGTTGGTTAATGTTCATTCCATACTCTGGATGACAGAAGTGCCAACTGAACAATCCTAGCTTTCATTAATAGTTGTGCCTCCAGAACACTTTTTTTCATTGCTATAGGCTCGTTTGGGGCGCACTGCAATCTCCATAGCTCATCGCTTGTCCACAGTGAAATCTGCTGATATCATCATTGGGTTTGAGCATGGGAGAACTGTGGAAAGAGGAACACATGAAGAGCTTCTAGAAAGGAAAGGAGTGTACTTCACGCTGGTAACGTTGCAAAGCCAGGGTGACAAGGCACTCACAGAAACATCAATGCAAAGCAAGTACCTTATCCTGTATCGTTAATGTTCTTAGCTCAAATAATTATCTTCCTATTAATGGAGCTTGATTTTTATCTTTTCTGATCCCAGATAGAATTTTACCATGAATATTTCCTAACAAAGGAAATTCTAATTTAGGATCAAACATATCCTTCTTGTACTGTATTAAACATAGCTCAGATATTATTTACTCTGATATTAACTCTCTCAAGGGATTCCAAATCCCTTCCATCCCCTTTTAATTGAAGATGCCTAAAGCTGAGCTTCGAACTGCATGTGACACATGGCCCTACCACTAAGCAACAAAACCTATAAATGCAGTGCTTTTGGGAAACTTAGAAATACATTCAGCCAAAGTTTTCTGCATGCATCCAGTAACCAAATCCATTTGTGATTCAATAGTTCTTCTAAAGCAGGCATATCCAACTTTGGCAACTTTAAGATGTGTGCACTTCAACTCCCAAAAGTCCTCTGCCAGCGTAGCCCTATTCTAAAGAACTCCCAGAATTCCTCAGCCCCATTCTAAAACATATTTTTGATCTTCACCTAATGTTCTGAAATATTTTGTGTGGACACTAAACATGCCAGGAGTGCTTTCATTCCTAATATCACCCCATCTCCATTTTACAGCTGTTTGTCTGCACATGGGAGCTTCTGCAGAGCCAGAACCTTGATAGTGCCGGATCTGGCACAAGGAAGACTCTCTGTTGCCAACAACCACCTGTTCATGTCATCACTTGCAGCACCTTAGCACCATCTGTTGAGTGTTCCATCTCATGTACTGAAATCTATTAGAAATATGTTACTAAAAGGAGCTTTATTTTAACAATATCAAAGAAAGCAAACAAACTTTGTGCAGGGCTGGGCCATTTTAGAATGAAGGAAGAAAGATTTCTCCATACAAAAGCCTGGGTTAGCTTTCCTCTTGACTTTCTAGTGGTGGGTTTGTAATGATCATTTGATAAAGGTCAAAGAAACACTTGTTACTTACTTGCAACATGAAATGATACAGCTAGAAAAGCAATTCCTTTGCTGCTGGTAGGGACTTAGATGAGGGGCTGTTGGTTTCACACAATTATGAATGCAAGGAGCAATTGGTCTTCTTAACACTCCTGTACAAAGTCCAGCTGCTGCTGTGAGCTATGAAAGTTTCCATATGGAAAAGAGATGACTGCTTGTTTGTCAAATGAGTAGAGCTAAAAAGGTGCTTTATCAAATGCCTAAATGATCAAAGAGAAGAAGTACAAGGATTGAGATCTTATTTTTTATTTTATTTATTTTTCACATTTTTGATCCACCCATCTCACTTAAAGAGATGTAAGTAAGTACCATACAGAGAATTTCATCTTATAATAGATTTGCTTGATGTTAATACTACTTGAGTAGATTTCTTTCTCTTGGATTCTCTTACTTTGATTGTCATAATGAATCTTCTATGATTATATTTGCAGTAAATGACCCGAGACTTGAAAAAACGCAGTCTTTTAGCAGGGGAAGCTATCAGGCAAGCTTACGGTAAGTCTGATTGATCCAAAATAATCTTGGAATCTAAACAGGTACAAAAAGTTTGAAGACATCTATCCATGTGAAAGCAGTGTGTTTTCTTTTCCTATGAAGATTCATTACTTAAGAGAGTACACTACCAATATACCTAAGGAATTAATAGGGGGTTTTGCAACATATAGTCCACAATAGTTTCTAGAAAAAAAATAGACCCACCCCCATGGTTATAAAGAATATATTATTGAAATTCTTGTCTTTTACCAATACAGAATCTGAAGATTTTGGTTCTGAACAAAGACAGAATTGCTAATAATAGATCTCTCCTTATTTTAGATGATTGTTGGAGGTGCCAGATGTGGAGCTCAGCTTTATTTTGCAGAAAATATTATCCTAAGAAAATATCTGGTTCCCCTGCTGAATCCAGATTTTCTTTAAATTCTATTCTATCATTTATTTATCAGATTTATTTGTCACCCTGCTCACCAAAGGCAGCTTATATTAAATTTCAAAAGATATACAGTGGTACCTCACAAGACAACTAACTTACGAGATGTGATACTCACAGGATGACCAAAAAAATTAATAAAATTTATTCCACTAGATGAGCCTCAGCTCACAAGACAAGCAAACTTTGCGTGATAACTTGCGCGTCATCAGTCAGCCCGCTCTGTATTTCTCGTTTAGGCAGCAACCCCGTGCGAGAGTTCTGCCGACGCTGCCGCATAGTTACTTCTTGTTGCACAGGGAGCAAATATTTCAGCGATGCTTCGAGGTGACTGAAGGAACTAACATTACCCTCTGAGAGATTTGGAAGGAGCATTTCGATATCGTGGGCTGCCTCATGAGCATCAGTAAAGCGTGGGAGGGGGTCACCAAGAGAACCCTCAATTCCACTTGGAGAAAACTGTGGCCTGACTGTGGTCTTGAAAGTGACCTTGAGAGGGTTGCTCCCAAAAAGGAACCAGTTGTCCATGACATCATGTCTTTGGGAAAGAGCATGGGACTGG
>JANHZU010001651.1:449278-463968 GCA_032468055.1 Acrochordus granulatus
AGTAAGGGTCAGTGGCAACAGTGAGAGAGACCTTGACATGATTACTCAGGAAGATGTGCATTTGATAGTGGTAGTCAATGAACAATAAATGGTGTGATCTATTATTTATTCCAACTGAATAACATTCCTGATGGGTTGAGAAGATTTTGCCATGAACCTAAGTGGTTTATGAGAGTCTGAAACTGAAGCAAAACTATCTATCTTTATATTACATAAAATTAAAGAGAATCAAAATCATGTTTAGCCTTTATGAAAAAACAGCAACATTAAAATATAAGCAGTTGAATTTCCCCCCCCAGCTGTGAAAACAAATCATTGGAACAACAGTATTCTTAATAGGTCAGCATGGCAGGGAGAAAATATGAGGTACAAATAAAGTTATATAACCTGAAGTTAATCCTGCTTTTTTCAACAAACCTGTTGGCACTGAACATTTCACAGCTAATTAAGAAAATGTTTTGGTTCTATTACTTTACAGACATCAAATATGGCTCTTTATTGGAGCTTTGCACTATACCGGGATAAAAACCCAATTAGATGAGTATCTTTATTCTTTTTATTCTCACAATGACTTACTGCTATTATGCTACGCTGAAAGATAGCAGATCAAAAGTGGAATTTGAACTCTGCTGTCCCAATCCCTCATTTTAACCAAACAGTGGGAAAGACTCTCATCTTTGCATAAGGCAAACAGATCTGGACTGCAAAAGTCCAGGTGACTACTGTACATGGCAGGACACAGAAAACTGTACAACTTATAAAGTAAATTCTGAACTTATAAAGTTCAGAATTTGGGTCTCTTCAGGACCTTGTACTCCCAAATGCATCCACTCAACCCATAAAATTGGGTAGAACAAGCCCTCTCCATCTCTCTTCTCTCAGGCAATGCCATCAACAGAGAATACAATGGGGGCTTTTCAATGGCTGCCTCTTGTATTCCCCTGGAGATTCAAATGGGCCAACAGAAAATATGGTGGTTCCATCAGGCCTTGGGGTTAGGTTATTATACTCTTGTCCCCTCTTACAGTAGAGTTTCTGTTAGGTTTAGGTGATTAATGGTCTTCATTGAATACTGTAAGTATTGCCAAAGCAACACAGGTGTTACTGTACTTTTTGTTATTGTTTTTAATTTTATGATGGTGGTAATTGTAAGAGTTGATGATTAGAATGGTATACTGTCTCCTATAAACCCAGTTTTAAAACATACAAATCTTTGCTGCCATCAAAGTTTTGAAGTCCAACTTTGGTACAACATTTCGTTATTACAGGTGCTTTTCTACCATTTCAGTTTAAAAATGAATCTCAGTGGCTTACAAAAGCTAAATCCACAATAAAACACCATATAACTCTCAACATACATCCATATAATTTAAACCCCATAATTATAAATCCACAATAAGCTGCACCCACACCCATTCTAGATACAAATTTAACAGTCACTACAATCTCCAAACGCCCACTTAAGCAACCAGGTTTTCTCAAGATTTGTTAATAATATTGAGGATACTGTTCTTATTTTCTGGTACAGTAGGAAGGGAGTTCTGACAGAGAATGCAGTTCATTCCTCTGGGAAACCTAGAAAATCTGCCTGCTTGCTAATTTCCTTCCTCAGGGTGGCCCTTGTATTCAATATGTGAACAGATCTGCAACCTTCGTTAACAGGACACTTCAAATGGTGACATTCCCACCTCCACCTTAAGCTAATACAACCTGTCTGAACCATGGTTTTAAGCCCCATTTTGTAACTGGAAACCCTATTCAATAAATCAATACATTGCTCCTAGGGGACATTTCAACTTTATTTCCTGCAGATACATCCCAGTTCCTTTTCTCTCTCTTGGGCAGAATTCTAGGTCCTGGCAAAATTCTTTGCAGTCAGAAACCGAGGCCATATGTGTGACAGGGAAAAAGTAACCAGATAAACCAACGTCCACCAGGCAGCCAATAAACAAAATGCACTCCATCTTAGCCGAAGCCATTCTTTAGGAATGAAAAGGTGGCTGAGAACGGCAAGGCCAGGCTAGCTTAGTGACTGCTACGTCACGTTAAGGAGTCCAGTTCCGTGCAGCCCTTTCATCCCACGAGCAATACAACCGTTGCGCTGAGGTGGCCCCGTTAGCTTCGGTGGCGAGTAAAAACGAAAGAAGGAGAGAGGCGAAGACTACCAGCCCGCTCTCTGGGCCCTGGTTCCGCCCGGTGCCTTGGGCTGCATTCCCGATAGGCCTCTGTCCTCGGCTTTGCCGGCAAGCGATGACAGGAGGCAGTTGACAGCTATCAGGGTGGCATCGTTAGTTAGGGGCCGTCACCCTGGGCCTGGGTTCTGGTGGCAGATGGGCAAACGCTTCCGTCTCAGCTCCTCCCCCAATTAGCAGCTTTGCTATGTTCCACATCCTGGCTTGAGGCAGACAGTCAAGGCCTTTACTGTGGTCTAAGAAGAGCAAAGGAGAGCCCTCCTCTTGGTGTTTCTAACGTCCTTCCTAGGCCGGCATTTCTGCCTGCTCTGCTTTCCCCCTGTGCCTGCCAAACAAACCCTAAGGGAGAAAAGCAACCGTTGATTCATGGTCAGAGCCGCGCTACTGTTTTGTCCCTGCTCGTTCTCGTCATTCCAGGCAGCTCCGAGTTTCCAAACCGGACGAGCCGACGCCCGCAGCGGCAAAAGCTATTAGACTACAACCCCCATCATACACGTCATCTCTCTTGCCCAATAGAGAAGGAGATTCTGTGTCGTTTGACCTTTCCCCGCGACGCGAGCCAATGGCGGGTCCCGTTCGCGCCCTCGCTCAGCCAATAAGATGGGGAGACGATGGTTGAGTGCTGGCGGGAAAGTGGTTGCAATTTTGAATGAAGGAGGGAGCTGAGGGGGAATCGGGGAGGCAAGCGACCGCGAAGACAGGCCGGTTTGTTTGTGTGTGTGTGTGGTCTGGAAGCACTTTAAAAATAAAAACTTTCGTTTTACCAAGGGTTAAAGCGTTACCAAGGGCGTTTGCAAACAGAAGCCGCCAGTTGTGACGCCGCTTAACCGTCGAAGAAGCATTATCTGGTTGTTCTGTTTCGTACAGTTCAGAATTGTTTTATAAGGGACCCCTCTCCAAAACCTGCTTTGGTGTGTGCATAGACCTTGGTTTCTTTCTGTAGCTCACGATCAATATTTTAACTTATGCAATTCTGTAAAATATTTAGGGATCCAGGTTGAATGGATGCAATGCACGGGATTTTTAAATGAGCAATTATGTAATAGGCTGTATTCCATTGCAAAAGTATCCCTAAACTATAAAGATTTTATCACTTTTACTATTTGCAATTTCTTTTTAGAATAATGGCTGAGATGAAAGATGGCGAGGAGCTGGCAATGCTTGAAAAAGAAATAAAAGAATTTTGGAGAAAGTTCAGAACTACTTGTTGCACTGAGCCTGTTGATCAGATTTTGGGGCTAAGAGATTCATGGTATGAATCCATAAACAATCTTTCAGGTAAAATTATATCTGGTTTATAATTTATTATCTTATTGCAACAGAAGATAAAGTATGATAAAGGCAATATATTCTGGATTCCCCCTTCTAGTCTGCAAAGAATTCCAGGGAAGGCTGATCATGAAGGGTAGCTCCTCTCCTTTTTTACATTACACAACAATGTTGTGGAGAATTTCATATGAATGTAAAGTTTGTGGGAAGTTTTATTGATTAGATTTCTAACCCATCTGTTAAATTCAGGAGGCTGAATTTAAATATGTTCACTGCTTTGTATATCATTTAAACTAGTACTGATATAATTTATTTTTACTTATTTATTCAATTTATATAGCAACCCATCTGACTTTTACATGACTCTGGACAGCTTATAATAAAACAAATAAAAACACAAAATGCATAATATAAAACAAAAATAAAAACAATAAAAATAATGCCTGATTGAATTTTAATTTTTTACATTATAGAAAAATGGTCTAAAAGACTGAAAGAAGGGGATGAAATTATCAACAAATTTCATGAATATACCAATGGTACAGTATGAATTATTCTTCATTTTTCTTACAACCTTTTTACAGAAGCTGGTAGACCAAGTAGAATCCTTGAAAAATATTTTTTTATGTTGGTGTCTATCCTGAAAAATAATGTCTGGACCACCCTTTCTATAAAAACAAACTGCTCAATGCAGTGTGATAAGCCAAGTTTCTTGATCTAGTTTTCAGTTCTATAATACAATAATATTTCATCCAAATATTTACTTGTAGAGAAGTACAGTTATGAATTTAGATAATCTTTGCATTTTCAATAATATTCCTTCTGTTACATTCCTCTCAAGTGTCCATAAATCAAACTTTCAGATAATGTCCATTGTCTAATATTCTTAAGTGGATGAAGATGCTAATATTATGGGAATGTATATTTGTGTTGGGCTGGGACTAAATGTAAAATCTCCCATGACCTGAGCTTGGTGCCTGGGGCCAACAGTGATATGTAGTTTTCTCAGCAGCAGTATGGAAGTGGTTCCCGGTGGCTTTCTTCTGAATTTCTTTTTCATCCCAGCCTAGTCCATAGTCCTGGCTTGCCTGGTGGTTTCTCATCCAAGTATTAACCACATCTAAATTACTATCGAGTTGTAGTATAAATATGGTACCATTCAGGTGTGATATAGCTTTTTTTTCTTATTTTACATTAGTATATGTTGCATTCATTTTAATGAGTTTAATATTTAGTGGTAAGGGTAGCAGTTAATATCTTAAAACATGTATTTGAAAACTATACAAGACAGATAATTTTAAACATTTATTTTATCAATACAATATATGCCACAGAATTTTTCCAACAGATAATGCTTTATTGTTAATGTTTTATTGAGTATTCCATGTTATTAGAATTACTGAGGGATAAGCCCAGGTTTGTAAATAAGTAATACTTGCTTTTAAAAATATGCACCCAGTTTTCTCTGTTCCATACAGAAGTCTGCCAGAAGAATAAAACAACTGAAGAAAAACAAGCTAAAATATCAGAAGCTCTTTCTAATATTAAAGATGAAGAAAAACAAGAGACAGATTTGATGAACAACATTCAAGAGTTGAAGGAAGAATTGATCAGAAAAAGTAAAAGTAAGTTGCAGCAGGAAAATTGAACATGAATAGTTTGGATGTGTATCCTGCTTTTGCTCCCAGAATTCAAGACAGCATCTGTAATATTTTGTCCTCCAGCTCTTCCCTGAGCAGCATTAGGTTGGGTTGGAATGAGAAAGAATGACTGGCTCAGCATCTCCTGAGCTTTCATAAGGGAGGGTTATTGAATGCATGGGGCACTTAGGTCCTAAATGAATACATTAGTCATTACAACACATTGGATTTTTTTATAATGATTTAGGAGATGTTGGAACTGGTTGTTCTATTTCAGCAATGTGAATTTGGAATCACCATATTAGATTTCTTGCATGGAGAGTTTTCTCCCTATAGTGAAATAAATAGTACAATTTGATTTAGATGTATTTTTTTCTGTTCTGTGTGTTAATTTGGTCCTTCTTGAATATATAATTTATCTGTATTAAATGCTTGTAAAGAGTGTAATCAAATAGAAAAAAAAACATAGTTTTGGGCTTGGTTCCAAAGCAGGTGGAATGGTAAGCATCTGCCAAAGTGCCAGGGTTTGTGATGAACCTTTCTTATTTACCAAGTTCAGCAATGATAAAAAGCTTTGAAAGTTTTATATTTTTGACAGAGCAATGTAGAAAACAGGATATCTGAGAATGGAGAAAATAATCAGGCAGAAACTAGCTCATTTCACTTTCTTGGCTGATTTTTTACTGTAATTTATGTTAACATTATGGTATTAATGCTTGCTGTATAAAGTTCAAGGTGATCTGGTCACCTGAAATAGGACCACAGTAAGAGCAGAGATGTGAGTCTTTGCTCTACTTTGCTACTCTTATCACTACTAAATAAATCCTAATAAAGGTGGTTACACATGCTCAATCAGATTTGTTCTTTGTTTTCCTTTAGCAGTGATCTGAGTGCCTATTGTGATGCTTTCTCCCCCAGAAGTCAGAAAACTAGACAGCATTAGATCTCTGAACACACAATTTCCACACAGATCCAATCTAATCTAGATAGCCCATTAAGGATGCAAATGATGACCTGGGAGATATTTAAAATATACCTTTTTTTTAAAGTCAGGTGCTAATGCTGAAAAAGAAGAAAAATGCTTTGATTTCATACATTTATTAACTGGCTAAAAAAAATGAACCCAGACATAAAACTTAGCAGAAATTTTTCAGCTTGTTTTCTGTAAATTCCAGCAAAACATAAAGCAGCAGAAGAAATGGAAGAAAAACTTCAGAAGGCTGAAAGACTATTCAGAGAGAGGCTTGGGTTAGAAATACGCAAAACTTGTGGTAAGATGGATGTATGCATGTTATAATGTTAGATTTTGTAGCAAAATCAATTAATTCATTTGCTTTTTTCTTGTAAAGCTGCTGCTATGTTTTGTAAAAATGAACTTAATAATTTTCCATGCAGATTTGCACTATTGCCAAAGGCTTCTGCTTTTATTCAAAGCCACTTAATCTTGCCAGGGTTGAGCTGCAAATATATTTTTCCCATTTTCAGACTCTCACAGCTTTGCAGGACATCGCTTTCAGTTTTCAGCCTCATTTTAAAAACTGTAAGAGACCAATTCAGCCCTTCCCTTGGTAACTCTTAGATTTGGTCTTTTGCTTGACAGACAATTTCAGAAAATGAATGGAAGAGAAACCAAGTGTCAAAAAAAGGGACAAGCAGAATAGGGGTTGTTGTCTGCTTCAGATATGTCCCATTCACTGCTAGCTTCAATCCCAGCTATTATGTGGTTTCCAGTTGATTGATATGATAATTAAGGATATGAAGAAGGTACCATTTGAGGGACAGAATGTTCCAAGCAATACCATACTAAAAATACTATGAACCCCTGTGAATATCAGTTATGTCTTTTGACTTCTGGAAAAAACAGATTTCTGATTGATGAGCAGAGTTTGGAAGAAAAAGGAATGTTTCATTCCCAAAACTATATTTTGTGTATCTCTCTTTAAATAGTTTCCCATTTCATAAAACTGGTTAGCTGAAAAAACTGCTACTAAAATCATTTTTTTGCCACACAGGCTAACATGGCTCTCTTCCTACAATATCCCTAATGTTAATGTTTTTCATAAGTGAATAGAAAGTGTCTGTGTGATAAGTGCACTGGGTTCTGTACATTTTTGTTCACAGGAGTTATGCGCAATGTAAGTTTTTGCAAGCATTATGAACAAACAAAAATTAAAAATTCTATTCACTATTAACAGTAATCAGAACCATGAAGAAGTCTAAAAATGTAAATCTGTACCAGCGGATTTCATAGGAAATAAAATATTTCTCAAATTAAGAAACAAAGGTGCCTCTGAGCATACATTTTATGAAAAAAATGGTTTTCAGAACTAGAACTGATTTTATGAATCCAGTCACACATACATTAATTCCTATCTCTGCCTTCAAGTTTTCTTCTAACCTGCAACAGGGACAGGCTTTGATTGTTATTAAAATGTTGGTGTTCAAAACCTTCCCACGTATTTCCAAGAGACTTATTAGAATGGGATGCTCATCTGTCTTCTGTCCATATGATTATGGGCATATGATTATATATGCACATATGATTATGTACTACAGCTTCCTGAATACCCAGCTTCCTTTTTTCACCCCTTTGTGTAGCCATGGAGTGGGAATTCTGCCTGTGTCAAGGCCTTTTGCTACGACTTAATTGGAGCATTGAAGTCCTTCCAGTGCATGATGTTACAGGAATTGGGAGATTTGGGCTTTTTCTCCCCTTGCTTTAAAGGATAGACATGGGAGTTGAAATCCTAGGGAAGGCAAATGGTTCTCATTGTCATCCTTAATATCCTAGAAAGTGGCTAAGAGTCTCAGAAGGGGGCAGCAGCTGTGGGTTGCCTGCTCTTTATTAAATTAATACATTATTTATGGGTTAAGAAATTATGCATTTATGCCGTATGAGCATGCAGAGAGGAGAACAAACATATTTAACACATCTGAATTTCTGAAACTGTTAATATTTTCTACCAAGATTATTCAGGGTTAGTTTTTTTAAAGGCAACAACACACAATAGCCCAACCTTGCATTATGTGCTATTGCTGATCCTTTATAAATGGTTATTTGGATCCAAGGGAACCTTTCTCAAGGTAGAAATAAGTCTGTTTGCGAATAAAGTAGGAGCTGTCACTGGTCAAAGCCTCCTGGGGGAACAGTTTCTTGTTTTCCATATCATTTCTTACACTGTTTAGACATCCATTGCAAGTAATTTCTTAAAATGTGAGAATAAAGCAGTAAATGTTAAAGATTATAAAATGGCAGTACAACTGAAATATATACAAATTAATTTTATTCGGCATACCTGAGATTTAATACATTCTTATTTCTGCATCTAGATAAGCATTTGCAGTTTGTATTCCGCTGCATTGATCATAAAGATTTTGAAAAGCCATACATGCTTACTCTTTCCATAAATGAAGAGGGAGCATACGAAGGTATGTACAATACTTCCAACAATTTTTTTTTTCTATTTATATCAAGATAAGCTCTCACATGTTTAAATTGGGATAACCTGGAACAGTCTTTCGCTGATATGTTACATCAACACATCAGTGTAGATATTTTTGGGGATTTTAATGCTAGAATTGGCCCGGATTTGGAAATACTGAATATAAAGTCTTTTTTGAATTGGAGGTCATTTTTCTCTGAGACATGTATCTCATGATAAGACCCAGAAAAAATGCAGGCTAGAACTATTAAAATTAATGTATAAATTACAAATGGTCAGTCTATGTAGATCACACATGTTCATTCTGATCACCTTTTCATCCTATTAAAGGCATTTGCAATTAAAATGATTATTTCAAGAATGTAGCTCTCTTCTAAGTTTTTGCCTTAATTTTTATATCTTTCTTGGCAGCTTATCCTATTTTTTTCCATGGTTGTGACTAGTTTAGACATCATCCTTAGGATCTTATAGGGCAGCTACTTCAAGGGCCTCTCCAGGCTATGTGTACACATAGATGAATAAAGAGAAAAGAAGTCATCTTTCACAGGATGTTCACAATCACAGACCTCCTCTGGATGATTTGCACAGTCATTCTTGTATCTAGTTATCCATTCTGCTGCTTCTGCATTGCAGAGTTATCAGTGGCCACTTATTTAGCAGCTACTAAAAGTAATGATAAAAAAACACAGTCTTCAAGAAAGTGTTGACTCTTATTAACAATCTCCAAATGCTTTATAATAAAACATTCTAAAACAATAATATATTTCAGTAAAATCCACCAAAAAAATTTAAAATCGTCACAATTAATTATAGGAAATAGTTGATATTATGAACTATCAAACTCCCAACAGAAGTGTTTCTTGGTCTTATACTGAGATAGAAAATTATGAAAAATGAATGCAAGATATTCTTTCAATCTCATTTTTTGATTTTATGACAAAATATGTCCACATATAATATGTCTTATTTTCAGTTTTAACAAAAAAAATCTGTTTTTTCCTAGTAATCTCTTGTTCTCCTCACTTGGACTGCATAGAAGAACTGCAACGGAAAGTGAGAGAAACCAACAATTTCTCTGCATTTATTGCCAATGTTAGAAAAGCCTTCATTGCTCTGACTTACCAATGAAGCATTGCTTTTTCTTCTAAATCTGCCTTTATATTTTGTCACTTGTTATTTAGTTAGAATAGAAGTCTTGTAACTATTTGAGGATCTTGGACAAGGACTATGGAAACTTTAGGTCCAGATCCCTAGTTATTTGGAGTATCAAATGTAACCTGGGACCTGCTCTGGAGACTTACAAGTTAGGCAGATAGTGGTTTTGAGAATAAAATAGGTATGGACAGAAAACCAGGTGTGCTGCACATAACACTTGAAAGAAAGGTAAGAGTTAAATTTAACATACCTGACTATAACATAATAGAATTAGGAAACAATCACAGGTCATCTACTGGATGATTGTCCCTACCTCACCATGAGACAAAACAGTAAACCTAGGATCTTCTCAAGGGGGTATATATTTGGAAATTGGATGTCTTGTCTCTTCTAGCAGAACAAATGTTTGGTTTACTCAGTCTTGCAGTAGGGATGCTATTATCTTCACATCCTTCTAAAAACTTATGGATCTCAAAAAGCATTTGTATAGAATTTGGTTATGAGGTGCCAATTCAGTTTATAAATATAAATTGGCTTCCTCTTGCATTTCAGAAATAAATGTCAGTTTCTCTTTCATTACATTGCAAAGATCTCCCAACAACTCAAATGACAGGTTAATATGATTTAAGAGTTAGTATCCTTTCAAAGGGATTTAATGTAAGTTATCTGTAATTTGTTTTGTTGCATTGATAATGCACCAAATTTCAGTTTCATAGCTTTTTATAAAGAAAATTATTGTTTGGCTTCCATTCTGAGCACTGAAGTATGTCTGTTGAACTTGCTATTCATATCGATGTGATTATTTTTCCTTTTCTTTGTAAAGAGAAAACTTCATCATTCCCATCTGTTGAAAGAGTGATTTCTTCCACATATGTAGCAGGAAAATTGCCTTTTTCCCCTTTTCTAGAACCATACCACCAGCCATTCTTGTCTCTGTGATGAATTACAATTACATCTCCTAAAAGGATAATACAAGCAAGTTAATATTTACTCAAATATGTTTACCTAAATATGTTAATGCATGGGACAATATATACCAGCCAGTGGAAGACAGAGTACAGAAATCTTTCTTTCTACTGGCCTCCAAACAAGGCACCTATTTTTTGCATATCGATAGGAAGAGGATCAAGAGATGCTGCTTCCAGGGCTGAATTTAAAAAATGGTGCAGTCTTGGAATTTTGGATGAAGTTCATTTCATTCCTCTGATTCGTAGCAAGCATATTGTTGCTTAACTTAATCAGCAATCGTATCTTTCAACAACTTTATGGCAACCTTGATTTCTAAAGCTCTATCACAGGAGACATATTGTTTTTAGAAGCCTTTAGCTGTAGGCTGGTCCTTTTGCAATAATAACTCAGTTTCTTAAATCCCTAAGTGATTTCTTCATGCATAGATATCCATCTTTTTTTAGCTGTTTATCTTTGATCACTGAAGCATCTGCAAAAATGTTCATGTTGTGATTATAATATTCTTCCATGTGATTATAATAAGGAATCCACAACTTTTCCCCTTGGGTTTAAATTTGTCAATCTTAGGATAGCTGTTGTTTTAAATCTGTATTTTCTGGGGATTAATCCATTTATTACTGAGATGATTACTGTGATTAGAGGCATACAGGTACAAGTGGGCAGGGTTCCAAACCTTGTTCCAGATGAGTTTCTTTTAAAAAGTTACTGTACAGTTAGATCATATGGCAAGATTGCAGATCAAAGGTAATTCTAACTGTGTATCTTTCTCTTACTGAATTCTGAAAGAATTATCCAAGGACAAGGGCAGAACATAAACTTGCAGTGCATGAATGACACACAAACTTTCAGAATTTTAGGCAGATCGTATTGTACAAACTTATTTACTTTTTAGCCTTTCTCCACATTCATTTTTAGCATCCGGTAAGAAGAATAAAAACATGGGCAGCTGTCTTGAGAGGTCACAGTAGGAATATTGAAGAGCATCACTGGTAGAAAAAGCTCTGAATAATCACGATCCCAAACAGTTCTATGATATGTTAATGAGCCTTCTTCCCTAAAAATATATTGGATAGCATCCACTGATTTTTCTCATTAGAATAGTCCAAAGGAATTTACATTTTATTGATAGGTAGCTCTTTTTTTCTAACTAATACTTCTATTGGGATTAGAATGAATATATGTTACCTTTACTTAAACAAAGTTCATCCTCTCTTTCTGTGTGGTAATCATACAAAGCTCGACATGCTCCACTTGCTGCATTGTCATTATCTGGTTGCAAAGAGGTGGTAGAATTTGCACCGCCCAGTGTTTCTGCAATGTTAAGCCAAAATGTAATATTTTCGATATCAGCCTGGTTACTGCTGTTGAACTAAGTATGTAAGAATGGGTAAGTTTAGAAACAGCTCTAACTAGAAGTGTCATGCTTGGGATGGACGGATGGACAGACAGACAGATGTATCATAGTCCTAAACAATATATTTCTCTCATAAATTTGAAAAGAAAAAATAGTTTATTTGAAAATGAATTGCCACAGACAATATCCCCTCAGATCCTATTCCATAGTATCTTAAGAGTAGCTGCAATTTAGTGTCTTTTCTATAAAGAAATTCCAAATGCTCATGTTATTTTTATTGTTTTTACATTAAATTACAATGAAGCATTGTTTGGGTTCAATCTTCCTTTGATTATTAGCTGCTCTGTTAGTATCTGAAATAGAATATGGTAGGGCTGCAACGATGAATCAATGAAATCAATAAAAATGATAATAAAAATAGTTGACAATGAATTTACTCATTGATTAGTTGGGTTGGGGGATTTGTGGGCTTCCCATTGCCACTTCTCCTGCATGATCCCAGTGTCAGGAAGAGAAAGGAAGGGGCAGGCGGAGGAGGAGGAGAGAGCTGCCTGCCTCCAGTGCAAAAGGGAGGGTCGGAAGCTCTTGCTGGTGCTGCTGCCTGGTTGCTGAGGCTGAATGGCAGTATGGGCCTTGGACACGTTGGATCAGGAACAAGCAGGGAAGGGAAACTGTAAAGGCAGCAGGGTCAGGCTGGCAACTCCAGGAGTCATAAACTTGCTCCAGCTCAGCAACGTTCCGTGAGCCTTAGCGACATGTAGTGCTGGCTGCATAGCTATGCATTGTTGCATGCATGTGGGTGATTGTGACTTTTGCTGCATGAGTGGCATGGATGTTTAGGGCACTGGGCTGTTAGCTGGGGGGTTGGCAGCCCAAGTTCGAGACCAAGCACTGCCATGTTGTGGGGTTGTCTCCCATTGCTTGCTCCAGCTTCTGCCAACCTGGCAGTTTGGGGGGGTGTAGAAATGGTTGTACCACAGAAGCATCTTTGGACAAATGTTAACTCTTCAGCTCAAAAAAAAAGATGCTTCCATCTATCTACTGTGCTTGCATTTTTTATGTGCTTTTGAAGTTCTGGGTTGTCGGGCTGGAGTGGGTGATAAATGCTGACTTTCCAGCTGGCATCTTGGCCACTTGTGCTGCTTGCGCAATGGAATACGCAGGGGCTCACTCCAGCCCCAACAATCCAGCAGTTCGAAAGCACACAAAAATACAAGCACAGTAGATAAATAGGCACCACCTCAATCGGGTAGGCAACAGAGCCCGCACACTGGGGCGCACAGTCACTCTGGCCACATAACCATCGAATCATTTCTGTTTCTTATTCAAACAGCATTTGTCCAAAGACTTTTCCGTGGTCATGTGGAGGGCATGACCACATTCCGCAGCACACAGACACCACCACCCTTCCACCAAGGTGGCATCCACCCATCCACTGCACTTGCATTTCCACCCGCCCCTGAACTGCCAAGTTTGCAGAAGCCAGAGCAAACAATGGGAGCCCATCTCACCATGTGGCAGCACCTGGTCTTGAACTCGGACCACTAATCTCCCAGCCAACAGCCTAATGCCCCAACAGCCTGAACCATTCACACAGAAAAGCTCACACAACCACCCCCATAGGATGCATGCAACAATGCATAGCCATGTGGCTGGCACAACTTCATGCTGAGCCACACAGAAAACTGCTGAGCTGGAGCAAGTGCTTGATCTTGAACTCATTATGCCTTGATTGGATTTAACAAACAAATTGGATTTAATGCAGTCTCAGAACCAAACTCGTTCCTATGTTGAGGACTTCACTAAGTCTAGTTCTAATCTGACATACTGATGAAGGTTGTGTATAGCCTATTTTTAGTCTGCCAATTTTTTATAGATGAACAGTTCAGTTTAAAAATTTATTTGGTTTATAAACATTTCAGCACTTTAAAATTAGGCTTGGACAATGATTAACAATGTGCCAACCTATTGTGCAAACTAGGTTTATTTTTTGCAAAATCTTTGTTTCACATAGCTTGAATGTATAAAACAAAAGCACTCTAAAGAATTACATATGCATTTTGACAATAAAACTGATCTATTCCTTGATTTTTTATTTCATAAACTTTATTACAATCAAATTAATTGACTAATTGAAATAAATAATCAGATTAGTCAATTCTTAGAATAATTGTTAGTTGCAGCCCTAGAATACAGCTAGCTTTGCAGTCAAGGAACAACTGAGTAAGGAAGAATTAACGGATAAGGAAGGGTCTGAGGAATTTACTAACAAATTTAGCTTTTTTTAAAATAAAAGATTCTGCATTTCAGATTTCCTATTGGTTCACTTCCCCCAGTGAGGCACCACCTTGCTATGGTTGGGGGGCTTGTGTGCTCTGAAGAAAATGAGAGCTCTGCCAGAGGTTCTACCATACTGGACAGGTCTCATCAGAGAAGCCAGATGAAGAGTGTCCCCCACCAATAAAAAAATGAGAAATAAATTACAGAAATCCATACCGGCTCGGTCGTTGCCCAGGTTAACAAGGACTGTGCTAGATGTTATTGAGGTTCCTGGACATCTAGTGGAAAATGGGCAACAGGACTCACTGGAGAAGGAAATGGCAACCCACTCCAGTATCCCTGCCAAGAAAACCCCATGGACAGCAGCAAAAGGCTAAAAGATAGGACA